>VYZW01029269.1:28020-46797 GCA_013401315.1 Balaeniceps rex | reverse complement strand
GGGCAAAACCATTCAGAACTACTGCAGGACCCAGAGGCTGGCTCCAGTTTCATCACACTTTTCAAGTAAATGAAACTCTACTGCCTGCATTGACTATACTGATCTTTTTTTTTTAATAGCTATATTTCTAGAGCTTAGCTTTTCCTGTAAAANNNCATGAGACGTATAGCCATAGTATTGTGTTCTGTTCGCAATTACTTGTGGAGAAACAGCCTGTCTTTTTCTGAGAAACTTCTCTAATTTTAAGAAATGAAATGAAAATTTTCTTCTCTGACTTACTGAGGATACAAAGATTGAAACTCTTGTTTTATCTGCTTTCTAACTGTATTTCCTGGTTTACCTCACTGCTTAGCTGTTGAATGAGATTTATTCACACCTAATTTTGCAACAGAGCCGACATTCCCTAAACTCCAGGGAAAGCAGAATTTTATAGCTGCGATGGTGGGATGACTGTGAATTTACCCTTATGTTTTACAAGCAAGAAGAATTACCAGACTGGTGAAACTATGTCATGGGTAAAAAGATGGTGGAGAAAAAAGTTTGATTTTTATGCTGGCAATATATTACTTCAGCAAGGGAAAGGAAGTTTATATTTTGTAGTGAAAATAATTTTACAGTATATTTATTTTACAGTATCAGTCATATTGATTGAGATCAATTTGTATTTGGTATGAGGTGCATACTAAACCTTCTATTATATGACAAGATAATTCTTCTATACTAAAAATAAGTTTACAGTTTTTTCCATAATATTTAACACTTCTCAGCCTTCATTATTTCAAATTTCAGAATCAGTGTGCTGCCTCTTAACGCTTCAAATAACTACAGTGTAAGTCGTCTGAAGGCTTTCTCAATCAAAATATCACATGTAATATAAATAATTACCTATTTGAAGCACTTTGGCTATTGTGTTTAAATAGGTGTCATGTTGTCATACTCTATACCATGGTGACCTGTGGTATAAAGTCACCTGTGAGTTATTAGCAGCAAAGTTTTGGAAAGAGTTGTCATTTGTTGCTTCTCGGAGATAATTTATGTAGAAATGAAGAGAGTTCACGAATCTGTTTCTAATCAGATTTTCTACTTTAAAGTATTGTTTGAAGTTGATTACAGAAGTACGTGTTTAATGCTTCATTTTTTGTCCTTTAACTTAAAGGTTCCTGCTTTAATATGAGATCATTTAAATCCAGATATGCCTGGATTTATTAGTAAAGTAATTTGTTAGTAAAATTAGGTATATTTCTGGGTTCTTACAGCAACTAAGGATGCACTTTTTACTCTTCTCATGGAACTTGCCCAAATTTATGCAAGTTACATAGAGAAGTTTAAGAACTTATTCTGAATTCTGAAAATTTTCTGTTTATGCTGAGGAAATGATAGTTTTGGGCTGGTAAGTCTGCAGAGGGCTCAGCCTTTCTGATTATCAAGAGGCTGCTGTGTTGTCCCATGTTGAGTGTTGTGGGATTGATTCATTTGGTACGCTCCATACTCTCCCCATAGCCATCATGATGTTTACCAGAGACAGAACCTACCCATCAAACTGGAGTGCAGTGGGGAGGTAGATAAAAAGATAGTAAAATTACTAAGTGTGAAGAAATGAAGTGAGAAAGACAGGACATCTGTGCTAGATGAACACTGAGGAGAAGGTAGATGGCACCTCACTCCGATGTGGTGTTGGCAACTGGATCAATAGTTGTGGAGCGAGTGATGGGTGTAAACCACAGCAAGGGCTGGAGAAAAATAGGAGGGGGATGCATTCTGCATGACAGAATGGAGAGGGATCTCCCATTAGTAGGAGAGGGATCTCCCATTAGTAGGAGAGGGATCTCCCATTAGTAGGAGAGTGTCTCCATTCAGAATATGGATTGAGATTGTGATGTCTTAGTTTCTCGAAGCGTAGCTGTGTCAGTGGGATGTGCTGACAACGCTTTAGAAGTGCTAACCACTGAGGAAATTCACATTCTAGGGGTTTTAAACAGGGCACCCTAAAATACTTAACATTTTAAACAATTCCAAATATTTTGCTTTAGATTTTGATATGACGAATGAGGGTAATAATTCTTGTACACTACTGTGAGGGTAAGTATAACAGTTTTGTAAATATAAAAATGTTTACTATGCATGCACCATAGACCCATAAAAAGGAGTATTTCTGTGTTTGGAGCAAGGCTTGGACTGTCTACAATAAATTATGAGTCAAGGATAAAATAAATTAATAAAGCCTGTGACTTGGAAAGGGGGGAGAAAAGCTATCTAAAGGAAAAAAGAAACAAAAAAACTGCTTTCCATTGATGCTAAAAGCAAATATCTGTCGTCTTTTGTATTGCTCTAGAAAGAAAACATCAGAACTGATGAGACTGCTTAGTAGACTTTCTCCACAAGTTTTGTGTTTGTGTGTGTATAATATGTTGGCAAGTTCCGTATCTATCAATGGAATAAAATGACATTGCATTTGTTAAAATGCGTATATAGTGCTCACTTACAATGCGTGTTAATCCAGACAGACACACCCTCTACTTGATGTTATCTTAATACTCCAACGGTGGTTTGTTTCTGTGTGTGCACACGTCCATTTGTCTTCAAAGTTGCTTACCAGCAACGTTGAGCCATGTTACACCTTGAACTGCTCCGCCTGTGTGTCACCCCTTTACTCTCCGATTTCAAAATCGCACTGAGTCTTGAATTAATATGAAAATAATTTGGTTTATAAAGGAATTGATCCGGTTGAGAATTGAAAGAGGTGGTTAAAATTATTTTTGGTACATGAGGTGTTTCTATATTTGAGGTAGTCCTGAGGTACTGCAAACGTACCATTTTTTGTTATGAGAAGGATTTGAACAGGAAAAACTCCAGGCAGAGTAACTCAATCTTTAATAAATTTTTGAACACTGCAAATCTACCATTTGGGAGATGACTACATTTGATGAGAAACAAAGTGTCTGATGACACTGGTCACTGTCCTCCAGGCTGTAAAATGAAGTTCATACTTAATAAATGGACTCCCATAACATATTTCTTGAAGATATTAATAATCCTTTAGGAATATTTTGCAGGGCCAGTGAATGCAGTGCTCCTTAAGTGGAGTGAAAGATCTAATAAGCGTGTAATGAAAAAAAAATTACATAGAAACTGAACAGACATAGTACCTGGGTACAACAATAGCGAAGGATTTTCATAGCATCATAGAATCATGGAAGGCTTTGGGTTGGAAGGGACCTTTAGAGGTCATCTAGTCCAACCCCCCTGCAGTGAGCAGGGACATCTTTAACCAGATCAGGTTGCTCAGAGCCCCGTCCAACCTGACCTGGAATGTTTCTAGAAACAATTTTAATTTTTAAATTTTAATTTTAAATTTTATAAAGTTTTAGTAATAAAATTAAGAGCAGTCAAAATATGACATAAAGGTAGCAGACAGAAGAGATGCTGTATCATTAAGTGACTACCTTTAAAATGTTGTTGGTTTTTGGACAAATAACTGTACTAGATGTTCAGCCTGAGAATGGATTTTGCAGAATATGTATGGAATCTCAATTTACTTGTAAATACGTTCTTCAGAGAAGTGATATGTGATGCTGGAGATAAAAGGATGAAATGTGAGCTTCAAAATAAGAATTGAAACGTGTTTGTTTCAGTATCGAAATCATAAGAAACAATTGCAAAAAATATTACTGCACATCCCACATAGCAATTTGAAACTAGGCTTGCTGAGCTCTAGTGTCTAGGCAAGCACAGCCAAATGGCTATTTCTGTGTAGTAGCAGTTATATATTGAATTTAAATAGGAATCCCTGTGTTAGCGTGCACTGGAGAAAGTGTGTTGCAAATTCAGATAACCTTATATATGACTTTGAATGAAATGCAAGGTTTTTTTTTTTCCCTTGTGCAGATGAAGTGGCTTTTAAACTGGAATGGTGTTCGAGCCGATCATTTCATGTGTGAAGGCAGTAAGGCTGCATCCTGATGCTTCAAAAGCTTCTGTTCAGTAGTGAGATCCTTTGGCACTTTCTCCGGTCCTCGGATCTCCCCTGAGTAGGGAAAAATCACACACTGGTCATCCTTCGCATATTAAGAAAATAATGAACAACAGCACAATGTTGTATTTTACAGTATACCTAAAAACTTTACCTGTTTGCAGAAAAATACGTTTGAGGATGCTGAACTGACCTTTCAAGAGAGGACTAAGCAGAGTAAACTTTCACGGTCCTGAGGATGTTTTCTTCCATGGTACCACTGCAATCTCCTGCCCACTGCAACCCCTTCTGTGTGCTACTTTTTTTTTCCCCAGAATTTTTCATGCAGAATCAAGTAGTTTACCAGCAAGAAATTTAAATTGAGTTTAGATAAAGGGTAGATTCAGACTAGGTACAAGGAAGAAATTTTTTACAATGAGGGTGGTGAAACACTGGCACATGGTACCCAGAGAGGTGGTAGATGCCCCATCCCTGGAAACATTCCAAGGCCAGGTTGAACGGGGCTCTGAGCAACCTGATCTGGTTAAAGATGTCCCTGCTCACTGCAGGGGGGTTGGACTGGATGACCTTTGAACGTCCCTTCCAACCCAAAGCCTTCCATGATTCTAAATTGTTTCAATCACCTGTTTCAGAAGTTCATTCTACTTTTAACCTTAGCAGTTGGCTTTATGGAATACTATGGTTAATGTTTTATCTGTGCTTGTATATGTATGGGAATATATATATATATTATTGTGGAAATGTCAGCTCCAGAGTACAAGGGATAGCACTGGAAATGACAGGATTTTGGTATCGGATGCATAGCAGAAATGTGACCTCTGTAAAGGGAAGCACCCTTACTTACTAGCAGTTAGGATCTTGTTATCTTCATTCACCTTCAGCTGTGAGAAGGCTGCTGCTGATCTGTATTTTCTGTATGAGAGCACCATCTAGTGGGCTTCTTGTTTTTTGGTTTGTTTTTTGTTTTTTTGTTTTTTTGTTTTTTTTAAATTTTTTCCCCTGAAATGCTCCTGTGTAGTAAATTAGTATTGTGGAAAGATTTAGCAATCAAAAATACTATTTGTAAGTTTAACCATACCACATTGCTACCCCTTCTCTTGACGGTAGAAAAAGCCGTATGCCAACACGCCAGGTGCTTTGTGTGTTCTCCTGTCAAATACATTTAACCTGTTTGTAGTAGGACAGTAACCAGTTTATTGCAAAAATTTTTGTAGTGAACCCTCATCCAAACAAATTTGGTTGACATAGTAGGAACACTCAAGGGAAACGCACTTTAAAAAAAAAAACAACTAATTGACATTTCTATAAAGTAATATGTTTTTTGCAGTAATACAATTATTCCATTATTATTCAATTTATTACGGGTTGCTTATTTCATTGTTAATAGTAAGTATGAATATCCGAACTGTTAAATCAAAAATATATTAAAATTTTGTCAGGTTACGTATAATAGCTTAAAAATAACACTAAGTGATATTTTCCAATTAGACTACACTTGGTAGTATTTTGGGTATGTTTATTTAGCACCTCTGAGATGCTTATATAACTCATGTATGTGTTAAGTGAACACCACCAATATTTTAGGGAAACAATATCTCCGTTTACATGTAGAGAGCAGAGTCAGGAGAGGACTGCTGGGGGCTGTGAAGGTGGGGGCTGTTGCTACTCCATCTTCTCTTGGCTGTGCACTCCTACCTGAGTGTGATATTCATCAAACTACTACGAATTTAGTCATCCCGCTACCCCAGAAGGAGGGATATTCACTTATTTCTCTGAGTTAGTTCTTTTAACACATCAGACCGGCCCATCGAAAGCTGCAGTGCTGGAGCGGTGAGAGCAGGAGCGCATTTTGGGGAGCTGGAGAAGGCAGAGGAAGGGCGACCTGCTCCTCCGTGGGGCATTGCACTGTCACGTTGTCCATATTTCTTCAAATTACACCTGTATGGTATGTCTGTGAAATGCAGCATAGTGACAGGTAGAAACATTTGATTTATCGCTAAACAGGAACTAAATGGCCTTGTTAACACTTTGGGGGACACTGACATACGCACAGAAACCAAGCCTGCGAGCACACTGCGTTTGTTTTCACGGTGGTGCAGGCACTTCTGTCTAAGAAATACATTGACCACTCTTATTTATACAGTCTTGTCTCCCAAGTTCTTCTAAAAAACTGGGTCCCTCGGTATATTCCACGCTTCTTTTTACACAAAGGCAGTTTTTCATGCTGTCTTGTGGTTGTGACATTGTTTATCTAAGATGTCTGTCAATTTGATTTTTTTAATGGCATTTGTCACTGTGGTTTTGGTTCCTTCTTCTGACATATTGTTCACTTTGCAGTGGCATTTGCCTTAAAAATTATATTTTCATTGTGCTAAATCACTGAGAAGCATGTTAGGAAATGGTCTCTGCCCTGAAGGTTTTACGTTCTAAGTAGATTAATTAATAAAGTGTAAAAAGAGAAATAGAGGAAAGAAGGTATCATTTTTCCAGAGTCACACAACAGATTCATAGAATCATAGAATCGTAGAATACCAGGTTGGAAGGGACCTCAAGGATCATCTGGTCCAACCTTCTTATACAAGATTAATGCAAGAGTCAATAAAGGAAAATTAAATTCCAATTAATTGTCTCTTCGACTGTACTGTGCTGCTTACCATGGTACATAATACATCAGTTGAGTTTACTGGGATTATCTTAGATGTAAATTTTTGTAAAACTGTGTTATACAGAGGTGTCTTACTTGAAAGATATTTCTGT
Organism: Balaeniceps rex; assembly: GCA_013401315.1. NCBI lineage: Eukaryota > Metazoa > Chordata > Aves > Pelecaniformes > Balaenicipitidae > Balaeniceps > Balaeniceps rex. The sequence continues at coordinate 40,070 of VYZW01029269.1, read as the reverse complement.
TCTATCTACAATAATTCCTCCACCCGCAGAGCTCCAGCTAGCCAGTGATATGATTGCAGCTGCTGCTTTATCAGTTTTATGCTACTACATTGTCTTGTACAAATACTTTTCAAACTTTACATTTTTTTTCTGATAGCATCTCATATTAGATTCACAACTCTATTATTATGCCCTCAAAGATGCTTTTCCTGTCTTTGAGAATATGTGTCTGAAAAATCAATTTGACTTTCCTTCCTTCCACAGCCCTGTAGAAGAGCATGAAGTGTTTGTTGGTTTTTTTAGTTTTGGTTTGGGTTTTTTTTTGTGTGTGTGTGTGTGGTTTTTTTTTTCTAATCAATGCTTTTAAAATGTTCCTTTTCTTAAATAAGACAGTTGTTTCCCATTAGAACAGAACAAGCTGATACTGGACTTCTTTTATAAGAGTTTCTTTTAAAATTCACTTTTACTCAATTACAAGAGGAAATAACTTTTGTTTAATTGGGGATTTTGTGTGTTTTAAAGAACAGGGCACAGTAAATTATTCAAAGGACCCCATAAAGGCCATCATTACTTTTGTCATCCTTTTACACAATAGAAAAATTAAATCAGCACAAGGAAATATTGAATTCCTTCTTGTTCTCTCAGTCAGCGGTTGAATGGGAGGTAATTGGGGAATTCCAGAAAGAAGTACCTGTATGAAGGTAAGAATCTGACCTTCCCTGTTACACACATACATACAACTGTATAAACAGGAAAACTGTGTAGACATGTTCATTGGTGTGTTTTGTTGTTTGTTCTTTTCCCAAAAAAACCATTATCTAAGCCTTTTCCTCTGAATTTTCATTGCGAGTTATAGCTGAGCTAGAACTTAAAAATCAATTTGTTACCAGCTCTGAGGTGCTGTGGTTTCATTAGTGCTGTTTGGAACTTTGAAAAAAAAATGATGCTTTCCATGTGCTTTTTTATGAGCATGCCAAAATGCTGAGCACTACCAAAGTTTATGAGTCTGTCCGTTGACTTAGGAATGAATTTGGGTACATTTTATGTTGGCTGATTTTCAGCTTTTTTGGAAGAGGAACTTCCTCCCTCCCTCCAGCCTCCCAAATCATTTACATTACTTCTGTGTTTACAAAGTAAACAAAACTGTGGTTCTGAAGAAGCTGTTGAAATTTTCTTAAGACTTTCTACTTATGGAAACCAGTAGATAAGCACATTTTTCATGAACAATAAGGCAATGCACATAACAAGTGAATTTTTGCAAGTGCACGGGCTTAATTTGGAAAACCCAGGCGATGATAGAGTAATCTTAGTTCTTTTGGAGTTGTAAAGTTGTTTTAAAAGATTAATTTAATGGTTTGGTTTCATTTTACTTTATATTTCTAATTAAAACTGGTTTTTTTTTATATTGTTGAAAAAGATATTCTAATCCAAATAAATTTCACCAAGTTTCAATGATTATGTGCTCTCTGATAATACAATGCATTTATGTAGGGTATGTGGTTATTGTCAGTATTTTTAATTGACGTATAAATAATTTGTCTGATATTTTAAATTTCAAAAGTGTTGCCCTATAGTTTATTAGACTTCATGATAGTTTATTACTGTTTGAGCAAGATAAAAGATGGCTTATAGTACTAATTGTTGTATCAGGAATAGTGTGGCCAGCAGGACCAGGGAAGTGATTGTCCCCCCGTACTCAGCACTGGTGAGGCCACACTTTGAATGCTGTGTTCAGTTTTGGGCCCCTCACTACAAGGACATTGAGGTGCTGGAGCGTGTCCAGAGAAGGGCAACAAAGCTGGGGAAGGGTCTGGAGCACAAGTCTTATGAGGAGCAGCTGAGGGAGCTGGGGTTGTTCAGCCTGGAGAAGAGGAGGCTGAGGGGAGACCTTATCGCCCTCTACAACTGCCTGAAAGGAGGTTGTAGTGAGGTGGGTGTTGGTCTCGTCTCCCAAGTAGCAAGTGGTAGGACAAAAGGCAATGGCCTCAAGTTGCATCAGGGGAGGTTTAGATTGGATATTAGGAAAAATTTCTTTACTGAAAGAGTGGTCAAGCACTGGAACAGGCTGCCCAGAGAGGTGGTGGAGTCACCATCCCTGGAGGTATTCAAAAAACATGTAGATGTGGCACTTTAGGACATGGGATAGTAGTCACGGTGGTGTCGGGTTGACGGTTGGACTCGATGATCTTAGAGGTCTTTTCCAACCTGAATGATTCTATGATTCTAATTAGTATGAAGAGGTCTATTTTCTGAACGTTTTTATTCTTTATGAAAACACTGCAACCACTCTATAAGCACACCTTTATATAATTTAAATAAAATGGAGAGTACAAGACAAAATAGTTAACTATGATATGCTTAAAGAAGATATCATCACAAGTGTAACAGTTTTCAAATAAGTCTCCAATTATATTTAAATTCATTTTCTTGGGCTTTGTTTCAGCAACTTGAAGCCAAAAATGATGTACATTCATAACAAAGATCCAGTTCACGCTAAATTGTCTACAGTTACAAAGAGGCTTGAAATGCTTCATTATAAGGCCTGAATTATGGTGTCAGTCCTTGATTTATGGCTCTAATGTTAGTTAACTAATTAGAAATGTAAAATGTTCCAATTCATTTACATTCAGCGTTCGTTAACTAGCTATTAAGGAGTGATGGGAACTTGAGGCTTTTGAAGGAATTTATTTAGCTAGATTTCCTGGCAACTATATTTTTCTTCCTTCCAAGAAGACATTATTTCCTTTTTAACATAATGTTAATATATGTGTAAGAACTTTGTACGTGTCAATAACATAGTCTGAAGTTGCATTTAGATACCAAGCTTTCTTTGGAAAGGAGTAAAACCTTTCATAAGCAAAAAATAGTGTCTCTTTGGGAACGGAATGTCGAGAGCTGTCACGTAGCAGGTTCTCATCCCTGTTCTCTTTTTTCCAAAGCTCAAAAACCTGTTGTCCTTGTGAGATATTTGAGAAACATTTAGACTTTAAAATAAACATCTAGAATATAATTTATTTATAACCACTTGTCAGAAAGTAACTACATCATTATTTATTATATTTTAAACAAAGCGTAGTTGTTCTGTTTCTTTCCTTAGAATCTCTAAGGTTTTCTTTCCCAGCAGTGTTTCTTGTTATAAAACTGAATTAAGAGAGGCCCAAAAGTTAGTTCTGGTCATTTTGTGTGATGTTAGGGTTAAGAAAACAGTGGGGAAAAACAAGCATTTAATGCTCCTGGTGGACAGCAAGTTCAACCTGAGTCAGCAGTGCACTCTTCCAGCGATGCAGATCAGCCACCTATGAGGCTGCGTTAGTAACACTGTAGGCAGTAAGGCAAAGGAGGGTGATTTTTGCCCCTATATTTGGCACGCATGAAACTGCATCAGGCCTTCCAGATCCAGTTTAGGGCTTCCCAGTGTAAGGAAGACTTTAACATACTTAAGCAGATCCAGCAGACATTCTGTTTGGATATTGGGGAGGAAAAAAAAAAAAAAACCAAACCAAAAAAACCCCAAAAAACACACCATGAAGGTGATCAAACACTGAAACGGGGGACAGAGAGATTGGGAAAATCTCCGAGGATGGAGATCTCATCTTGAGTGGATGAAGCCTTGAGCAACCTGGCCTGATGTCAAAGTTGACTCTGCTTTAAGGAGGAGTTTAAAGCAGATAACATTGAGAAGTCCATTCTGACCTAAAGTATTCTGTGATTCCGAATTGTCATTAACAGAATATCCCAAACAAATATTTAACTGACTTCTTAAAGCCTAGAAATTAATTATAAACAAAAAGTTTTATGGGATATGGCCTCACATTGTGCCAGGGGACTTTTAGATTGGGTACTAGGAAAAATTTCTTCACAGAAAAGGTTGTCAAGCATTGGAAGAGGCTGCCCAGGGAAGTGGTGGAGTCCCCATCCCTGGAGGTATTTAGAAGACGTGTAGATGTGGTGCTTAGGGACATGGTTGAGTGGTGGACTTGTCAGTGTTAGGTTAACAGTTGGACTCGATGATCTTAAAGGTCTTTTCCAACCTGAACAATTCTATGATTCTGTATGGATGACAAATTACTGAGTGCAACTCAGTGGCTTTTATTCTTCCTGACCTAAGGTTTGATGGTCATAAAGATCTCTTCTTATTTAGAGAAAAACCCACAAATATATTCCTTTTCTATGTTTTACAGTGAGGAAAGCTGGCTTGGATTAATTATACGCCCTCAGTGGTACACACTTTATTATTTAAAATGTAAACGGTATTTGCATGTAGCCTGTACAGAATTTCCTAAATTTATTCATGGAGTATGACATAACTGCTTGTGAAAATAGTGAGTTGGGTTTCAGTGATCAGAGACAGAGATGTTTGATCTGCAGATTGTTCATCCTCAAGGCTCGAAAAGGATGGAGATATTCCAGGAAGACATTCTTGGTAGGTCCTTGGGTCTCATAGAAGACTGAGTGCAGGGTCTTCAAAAACCTCTGAGAAGAAAAATATGATTCATGACTTACTGAGAGGTGTAGGATCTGCTGTTTGATATTTGCTGTGTAGGTAGAGAATCTTACACCTATGTCTATAAGGAAGAGGAGGAAAAGTGAGGCATTTCTGGAAGGACAGGTTACGTTGCTATAACTGAAACATGAAAATTGCAATAGCGCTGTATGGATGCTGCTTTGATTGAGTTTACGGATTGAGAAAGAGCTTTGCTATAAGTAGAATGTATGTTGGCTATTGGAAATCCTCTAGTTTCTAGGAAAGAGTACTTTGGGGTTGGACTAGATCACCTCTAAAGGTCCCTTCCAACCCAAAGCATTCTATGATTCTATGATTCCTATCTTTGTTAATGACCATTTTTATGGTCATTTGAAAAAAAACAAACAAACACCACATGCCTATTAACATGACCATTTTCTGGTCATTCAAAAACACAAGCAGATTTGAATAAGGAAACACTGGAAATAATCTGAAACATGCAGCTAATGTTTTTAATAATGTTTTCTTCCTAATGGAGTAAATTGCTAAGATAGTTCATTTGATGCAATTTCAGCCTTGCTGCTGCTAAATTAAATATGCTGTTGTGAAGATGAGTTTATATAGCTGATTTCGGAAAATCCCAAGTATGATCATTTGACTGAAAAGCACAGCTACATCAGTATGTGTCGGCCTAACTTTTAGGGGAGTCATTTCTGATTTAGATGCTTGTAAAACTGCTCTGCTTACTGCTGTGAAACATAGGCCCCAGAAGATACATGGGAGACATTATTTCACATCCTGGGTAATGCTGCATTTATTTCTGCTAAGTCATCAGTTCCTGGAGCTGGAACAATATGCTATCTGGTGAAAATTCTTCTATTTGTCCTTTTTATTAAATAATGAATCTTCATAAATTTCCTGGCATCCTTATGTTTATTACTATTTAACTGCTACACATTCAGTTAAGTTATAGATTTCTTAGGGCTTGATCCTCTTTCTCTGCATAGTAATGAGAGTTATGTTTTTTGTCTGCGGAGTTAATTGCAAGTTTTATTGAGAAATAAGCAGAGCTTTTGTAAAAGCCTTGTCCCGGTGAATTAAAGAAAACACATTCACTTGGAATCGGAATTTAGCCTAGAATAAGTTCATTTCAGCATGTTCTGATTCATAATAAACAGATACAGTTTTCTACGTTAAAGGCAGATGTTGGTTATGTATCATATCCCTAAATCCTGATTTACATTTTAATACACTGTTGTATTTTTTCAAATTAACTGTATCATTTGGCTTGTGCTTGTTGATTGCTCTTGGATATTAGAGGAAATAGACTAATCATAAAGTCATCAAAATGTTGTGAAAATTAAAATGGTTCATTAGCAAAAGCCCTATGTGCTTTAAAATGGTGTGATTATTAGAAACCAGAATACTTTTAACTTTTTCATTCCTATTTCATGATTTATTTTCTTTTAAAGCTCAACTGAGAAGTGCACAGCTTACAGAGCAGTTTTAGACAATATGCAATTATGAAACTTCTTTGCATGATTGCAGCGAAAGGTTACTGAATTACACGGTGTTGTTAATGTGCCTGTAAGTGGGAGCAGGCGATTATTGCTTTTGTATTTGTTATCTTGAACTACAAAAGGAGAAAAGCAAGTCAGAATATAAGCTAGCAGTGACTCAAAACTCGTGATATTATATAAGGTTGTACACTGATGGGGTAGAATCTATGTGGTTTAGCCCTATTTGATATTTGGTAATAAGTTTGATGTATAAAGTACACAAGTGTTTAGCAGTGATCATCATTTAAGAATTAAAATGTCTTTAATAGAGAATAGTCTTTGAAAATCAATTTTTTTTCTAGTGGAATAGAGACATTTTGCTACCCAGTAGGCTATTAGACAAATTGAAGATGTTTTAAGACTCTTCCTGTAGTGCTCTCTTTTTACTGAAGTCATCCAGCACTTTTTCCTGACTTAAAAATAAACAAAAAAAAGCTTGCAAAAGCCTTTAGAAAAAAGCTTTTAAAAGATGCACTACGGAATGGGAATCAGAGAGATTTCACATTTTTGTCTAAGTGTGATTATCGAATAATGATTTTCTTGCAGTGTTAATGACAATGTCCTCAATTTTTTTTTTCATTTAATGCTGAGGTAATCTAGCAGCATTTCAGCAGTGCAGTCTACTAATAAAAATATTCAAAATGAAGGAATTAGTTAACAGAGAATATTCCACTTTCTCTGCAGTCATAAATAACTTGCGACTTTCATATGAATTTCCTGAATATCCAAGAAATTTTCAGAAGATTCAGGAAAGAATAATATTAGTTTACTTCAGGATGAAATATATGCATATAATATATAGAGGTAGAGAGACACATACACATATTACAGTTTGTGTTGATGTGTTTTATACTATGTGCTTCCCAAATACATATTTCAAGCAGTTGTGCTGCTTTTGACGGTAGTGTTTTGTAATGATATGTTGTGAATTATTTTTAGATATAATTATTTTTTATTTTATTTATATGTTGGGATTTCAGGGCTACCAGATATTCCTGTAATACTGATTTTTCAGGAATTTGGTAGATAATTTATTGATATGAAAGGCTAAGAACACAGTGAAGCCACTGAAATGAGAGACGTTTAAGAAATCCTATAGACCCATGCATGCTCCTAATTTTCCCGCTCGTATTTTGTTTTTTAGAACAAAATTATTTTAGACCCCATGACTTTCAGCGAGGCCCGCTTCAGACCATCACTTGAAGAAAGGCTGGAGAGTATCATCAGCGGAGCAGCGCTGATGGCAGACTCTTCGTGCACGCGAGACGACCGCCGGGAGCGAATCGTAGCCGAATGCAATGCTGTGCGGCAGGCCCTGCAGGATCTGCTCAGCGAGTATATGAATAACGTAAGTTATATGCTCTTACTACTGGCTTCTTTTTCAGTAGATGATTAAACCTTTCTGCGGCTAACGCTATGACTTTAAAAATTAACAAAACCAATAATGCGTCTTTATACCAGGAATAAAGGTAATGTTATTTGAATTATTTAACTTTTTAATGGTAGTGCTATTTGAATTATTTAACCTTTTTTTAATATATTGCAAGCGTTTGACAGAAGTTTGGTACATTTAGAAGTTCACAGGAGTTAATTTTGGCCTGCAGAGGAACTCCGTGCTCCCCGTAGCTTTAGCATTAAAATTTTTTCTTATGTAATAAATAGCCAACAAGTATTCCTTCTGAGGTAAAATACTTTTTAAATGAAAACTAAGGGCAAGCAACATAAGTGGGAAATGGCCTTAGAATTATTTTCTTCATGAAAGTGCATACAGTTAATTTTCAACGTGATTTCCCCTGTATGATGGTCGTTATTGTGTTTGTTTATTAGGATGTTACCTGCAGATACTCACGTGAGGGTGTCTGTTTGCTCCGTGGGTTAAACTGTTGAAGGTCTTCGCTTGCTGTTGGGGCTATTAAATATTCAGTTGTGTGAAAGTAGTGAGTTTGGTACTATTACTGTTCACACAAAGAAACGTATCTGCAGTATCTTAAATACAGCTGTCTGTGTAGGGTTTCAAGAGGTGTTAAATTGTTCAACACGGTGTTAACCTGTAGTGCATAACCTTTGTTCTGTGTAACTTATCCCAGAAAATTCTCTCTGCCTGGCATTGTGTACTAAAACTCGTAAGTACTACCACTGTGTCCTTTGGAGCATGTGTGGAAAAGTCCTAAGCAAAACCAACAACCTTTTTCAAAACGACAATGTTTGCAAACAGATATCAAACTGAGCATCCTGTACTTTGCTGTTTCTTGTCTGCCATGATCAGATGGCACATTTTGATCCTATTTTGCGAGAATCATCAAATAACGTTGAAGTGACTGTTCAAAGATGAACTTTTAACATTGTTATTTTCATTGGTACTGTTATAGTTAGTTGGCAGAGTGATACAATGCAGTATCAATAGCACAAACTTCAGTCCTTTAGTCTTTTTATAGTACGGCTCAAAATTAACTACGATGTTTTTCAAGGTATTATTCCATATAACAGAGTCACCTCAAGGAATAACTGTTTCTGATGGTGCAGAATTTAAAAGAATCTATTATTTGCTTTTTGTTTGTTATGAAGTGAAGTTGAAAGGTTCTTGCACTGTGGATGAAAGCAAAGTCTATGCTGTTGTGTTACGGGTTAGAAATTATAGAGAGCGTTAAATAACAGGTGATGAGACTGTGGTGGAAGAGGACTTGCTGGATTGCTTCCTACAGAATCTTGCTTTGTAGAACCATTACTGTTAGGTGAAATCTTTAAAGGTCTTTCAGAAAAAACTTTGAGAACTGATGGATTGTAGCTTCCTGTTTTATTGCGGTGCCTCTTTTTAAGTACACAGGTTTTTGGTAACAAAGCAATTTGACCTTGGACCAGAAACATGTTATTTCTGACCACATTTACAGAGAAAGGAGAGTTTTAAATGTCTGTAGGCATTTATGACCACTCTGAAGGTGGCTAATACAGTTTCATCGTGTTGACTTAATCACATAATGGTGTGAGCATCTGCTTTTACGGTTACTGCGGTATGCTTTTTGAATTTGTCTTCCTCCTTTTTTCTTTTTTTTTTTTCTGTTCTAATTAGTCTGAGCTGCACAATTCCTTTTTTTTTAATTTTCCTACTTTATATTGGAATGTAATCAATCTAAGCTATTTTTTTCCAACTATTGAGTAAACATCGTAAGAACTGCATGTATACTTAAGTTACATAAAGTGAAGTACTTCTAATTTAAACACATCTGGGATGGTAGATTTTGAGAATGATATTGCATTAAATGTTGTCTTCCAAGCTGATCTTAGCAAATACAAGGGATGGGATTCAGTTTACAGATTAATATACCTAAATTTAGGTTCCTGTACATAGGTACAAACAGATAAACTAAAGGCCTCAATTCAGTTGTTTAAAGATAGATGCCCAGTGCTGTTTTAAACTACCAGTTCAAAAGGTCCAGTGCTCATCTGAACAGAGGCTCCTCAATTTTCCACTCGGAGGCATTTGGATCTACCATGGGTCTTGTTTTGTACCTGCCAGCCCCACTTCCATGTCATGTGTGCTTTAGGGAAGAACAAACGGCCAGACGTTACCTTTATCAAATCATTTGAGCCTCAGTTGCTTAAGCTCCTGTTATAGTTGATGATCAGATCAATACTGCCAAGGAAAACAGAAGAGCCATTCAGATGACTGAGGGTTATAATCTAATATGGGATAAGCTAAATAACTCTAGACTCCTCTGACTATATTCACTAAATCCCCATTAACTAGGACAGAAGATTAGATACCTAACTTATAGGCCGCTCCTGGTTAGGCCTCGATCTAGAGACTGAATTTCACCCATTTGTCTATCCTGGCAGAATTTGCTTTAGTATTTAACCTTTTGTTTGAAACATGGGGATGGATTTTGGGGGGTTAAAATAATAAACAATAATGCTAAGCATGTTCATTATGACAAAAGATTGCACTTGGAAAGTTTTTTAAAAGCTTGGATGAGTTTCAAAAGAGTAAAACTGAAAGGCGTACACTAAACTGCATAACACGACACAGTTATAAGTTTGATCAAGAGACGGCTGGACTGTCAGAGCACATTAGCTTTGAGATGATTTGGTGAAGATAGACATCTTTAACGTCTTCTGCCCACATAGCCTTAAACCATTGCAATCCTGCTCTCGCTGTAAAGCCTGTGAAATTTAATAAGACATTGATGCTTTGCTTGTTTTGCTGTTTGATGATATCTGGAAAACGATAGATCATTTTTGGCTGATGATTGTGGAGCAGATGTGCATACTGCTTTTGATGCTTGCCATGAGATTCGGAGAACATAGAAAAATTAAATACTTTGTGGTCGTATTTAAGATACAGAAAATGAATTGCAGGGTATTGGCAATGTGCTGTACAGTCAATGTTAGTTCAATCCTTCTCCAGCTTAAAATTGTTTCTTTCAAGTTATCTACTTCTATGGTTTGGGTTCAGAGGGGTGTTTCTTTTTGTATACAAGAACATTTCTATTTTTTGGTCATTAAGTAGATTCCATATTCCCTTCTACCTGTTGGATGTTTACACTGCAAAGTCTCATTATAAATTGGTTGTGGTTTAAGTTCTGTCTTATGTTAAATTTTCATAGAAGCTAAGTAAAATATCGAGTGCAAAAGAACATGCTTAGAATGGAGACATCATTCTTGAAGCCTCACTGATCTTTTGCTTTTGCACCAGTGGATGGTATTGCAGGCATGAATCAGAAACTAGAAGGTTTACAGGCAGCTGCATGAAATACAAGGTTGGCTATGTGATGCTGCATACTTTCTAGCATTTCAAATGATGAATGCTGAAGGCAATACAAGGAGAAAAAAGGGTTTTCCGAGGTTTTGTGTGCAAGAAAAGGAAATAGCTTCCAACTGAACAATGTAGGAGCTTCTGCCTTTTAAGTAGCATAAGATGTATAAGAAAACCTCCTGCACCTGCAGAACACCCCCTGTGCCCACCTCTTTCTTAGAAAGTTCCCTGCAGAGAGGCATCCGTCTTATCTTCTGTGCTCCTGTGGGGCTTGTTAAGTACATACATCGTATCTCCTGTATTCCCTGCACCTGAGATCTGTTTTGCCACCAGTTGCTTTACCAGACTTTAGTGGATCAATACGCTCTGCTACATAGGAAGGGAAAACATAACAATGTCGTTTTCCCCAGCTGTCTACCCAGTTTTTATGGATCCATCACAGACTGACAAGTAGATAATGATGTTCTTGCAATTAGTTATATGCCAGGGGTAAAATCTCTCTGTGCATTATCCCGCGTTTTACCAAAGTAAGTTAAGACTGTTTTGCAGTTCATAAAACTAGATGGACAGATGCCACAGGTCATCTTGTCACTTGGTGAGGAGGGGACAAGGCTGGTGAGACAAAGTGTCAAGATGTGAGGCATAGAGATACGAGTTTAAAAAAATTGCAGATACCCACTTTCAAAATGTTGGCAACGAAAGAAAAATATGAAAAGAAATTCTGTAAAGAGGAGGATAGGGCAGATTTCAACGCAGATGAGTAAAATAATGCTGGTTTTGCAGTTGTATTATTTTCTGTTGTAAAGGTTTTAGGATAAGTGATGGAAATGTATGTAGAGGACTGAAAAGACATGGTTGGAGAGGTGTGTCTTGGTTCCTCCTTCCTTATCCTCAGGTAAAGGTTGGTTTCTTCCATTTCCTATGTGTCAGATAAGCTTTTTTTAAATTTTTTTTTCAAGCTGTCTTCACAAATATTCAGATCTTCTGGTCCCAATTCAGAGGTTATTTAAGCAATTATTATTGTGGGTGGTTTTTGAATTATTATTGCTGCAGGAAAATTAGTCCCTAGGATCTTTACTCTAGTTCTATGAATAATTATGCATTTGTATAAGTATATTGCATTGACTGGAGTCTCACAGTGCATAAGCCCTCTGCAAGAACTTCTATGGAGGTGGGATATAAACTGTTTCATGATTATTTGTGTATCTGGTAATATGTATTAGTTTCATTTGTCTTACCGGTAACTGTCAAAATATTTTCCCAGCATGGTATCTATTATTTCTATGCTGAACTCAGC
>VYZW01029269.1:0-25225 GCA_013401315.1 Balaeniceps rex | reverse complement strand
AGTTTCTGACAAGATGTTTCCCTCCAAGTTAGGGTGGAAATTTTCTAGACTGCCAGTAAATCCAACCAAGTGCCTGCATGTGAGGACTTATTTTCTCACTTTCTTTTGTATCTCTATACAATTAATGAAGCCCAGTGATTGACCTGAAGGTTGGAAAAAAAAGGGTGTAAATCATGTTACATTCCAGTGCCTCACTGAATTTTCTTCCTTATTATCAATTTATTGTTATTCCATTATTAAGTAAACTGCATTTGAAAGGACCTGTTTAAATCTAGACACGCTTATTACTGGAAACCATGCATTTAGTATTTCCATAACTTGAGGAGTGAAGGTGAACTTCCCTGCAAACATTGGGACAGGCTAATGTGTATAGACTTGTCCAATACTTTGTCCTGTCCAAACATCTCAGTAGATGGTGGGTCATGAAGCTAAGAGGCTTTCCAACTTAACTTTCCAAATCATATTAGATGAAGGGTGCGGGGGCGACAGGTATGTTCCATTTATGTGGGTAAAAAAACTCTATAGACCTTAATGTCTCAGAATAGTTTTTGGGTAATATTTTGCAGAGCAAACCACTTCATGTAGATCTGATAAAACATCGATGAGCTCTGTCTTATTACTTCCATGTTTATCCTGTCTATTCCACTTCATATTTCTGTTAGTGTTACTTTGGATACTGTGATTGGGACTGTTATCTGAACCATTTGGTTCTCAGCTGCTGCTGATAATTCTTTCAGATTTTTCTGTATTTTATATCTCACAACCTCTTTTCTTATTGGAAATTAGTAGAGAAGCCAAACAGAAAGCAAGCCAGGGATTAGTATGATTTTTCAGCAAGAGTATGCTCTGTCTACAGGAATCGAGCTTGAAAAAGTAATATATTTTGTGGCATTCTAAAATACCTCTTCTAGTTCAGGTAATAGTATGTGAATATATTGCCCAAGAAGATCATGTAATCTCAGTCACTAGATGTTTTTAAAGAGTAAGAAAGAGGAATGATAGAAGTACACCTGATCCGGTTTTGGAGAAGAGGATTAGACTAAGTGACAAAAGCCATGATTTTTTTTTTATTATTTTTTATGATTTTAAGTTTAAGTTGCACACACACAGAGCTGGTTTAAGAGGCAGAATGGTTTACCTTTTCAAAGGCTTTCTCACTCTTTTGGTTTTTTTCTCTGAAACTCCTTTCCAAGGGCAATATTTTTTTAGGGTGTTGTTTTTTTGTATTGGTCACTAACATAGAAATGGGAAAGAGAACTCCCACTTCCCTTCTCAAAATTCTGTGAATTGAAAAGAAAAAAAATTATTCCGAATCCCATCTGAAAGAGACAAATATAAAAGGCTTGTATTTTTTTTAAAGTGTTGTGTAGGTATATGCCAATATGGGTAGGCTCATAAAATATTTAGGACACCTGTAAGAAATTAAGTACAAGGAAAATGGAGGTGGAATAAGATTAATGAAGGATGTCAATAGAATCGACGCACAGTTTTGTTCACACATATGCAATATCAAAGTTCTTTCTGTTACCTTGTCTGGGGTCCACTACAATGTATTCAAACTGCTGGTTTACATTTTATATAATGTCTGGCTTTTCAAGAAGTATTAACGATAATTCTTATGCATTTATTTTCACCTGCTATGAAGCAGTTTGTAAGAAAGATTGAAAAACAATATATTTTCAGAAAATAACGATACCTGTGTATAGTAGTAAATATAACTTTGTTTATAAAGATAGTAAATTGTCATGTGACCTATGTTTTGGGGAGTTTTAAAATATAGGATGACCAGATTTACAATTAAAACAGAAACAATTCTCTTAATAACTCTGTTTTTGTTGTTGTTAGTCGTGGTAGCGCTTTTTACTGTTCTTCATCGTTTTTTGCTTCTCAGACCCCAGTATGTCCTATACGTGTTTAAAATTAAGAGTCTGTTAAGTTACGGTGGAATTTAGTCACAAGTTTAAATGTTTTGCCTGAGTTTATTATATCAACAGTCCCATTTCCTTGGGGTCACAAGGGCTGACAACTTCCAAACCACCAGTTCAGCCAGAGGTATTGTGTCTTCCACATCCCTCTTGACATCCTTGTCGCTTCACATAAGAAAATTTAAGTTAATCCAGCATTGGCTCACTCAACTTCTAAGAAATATATTAAACAATAATTATTTTCTTGGTGTCTCGTATCGTATTTTTTAATCATTAATACTTATATGTATCTAAATTTCTATCAGATCTTTTTTCTCTGGATTTTTCACTTTTTCCCTGTCTTTGCCTTTAAAAGTACTGGATGCCTAATCAGGAAACACTGTTTTTTCCATGTGTAAATTCAAATGTTTCAGTCTCATAAAGAATTTAAATGTACCAGAGAATTCTATAAATTAGATTTCCTCCTTTCTTTGCTATTTATCTTAGTAGGAAGGGATGGCTAGTGGTTAAGTCACAGGTCTGGAAGTAAAGTTGTTTGCCCTTTATCACTGATTTTGTATGTTCATATAATGCTTAGTCTTTCTGGGCCTCTGTTATGCCAACATTAAAATGGGGCTCATGTCAGTCAGTTCATTAAAGTTTAATTGCCTTGAAGTTTCCACAGAAAAAAAAAAATCTGTAATAATAGTGGAATGTTTGTATAATTGTAGTGTTTGACTGTTGGAGAGTGTGCGTAATGTCTGTCTCTTCAAAGACAAAGGATTTCTCTCAATTTCATTTATTCCTCTTTAAAGACCACCTGAATCTCCTTAGCACGTGTACTGAATTTTTTCTATAACTGGGCAAATAATGGATTTCTTTGGTTTGTGTATTGAACTGAAAACTGGGAGAAGAACGGCTTGGGACATTATGAAGTGGGCACAACATTCACAGGGAAGATTACGTGGGATTTCATTTTGATGATTTTTTTTATTTGTTTCTGACCAACAACCCAATCTGCTTTCCTATAAAATGTGATATTAATTTCCTACATGCCATAGTTTGGAATAAATGATTTATTAAGTAGAACCCCAAGTTCATCAATACTTTGCCTCCAGAAGACTTGCCTTTTTTGACAGATGTATTTATTATTCCTCTTTGTTCTACCTTGTGTACGTAGGTATGCATACAAAATGTCTGGCTATACTTCTGATACCTTATCAGAGTATGTGCTCATTTTAACTCAGTGTATTCAGATTAAAAAAAAAATGAAAAAAAAAAAGCATTGCATTTTCTTCCAGTGATTTTCATGTTTTAGCTCATTTTATTTTGCATTAATTGGTTTTGTTTTTTCTAAAGTGTGTTCTTACAGAAGTAATGACTTCTGCATCAGTGCTTTTAATATGCTGGAAAGCATTGCCTTAATGTTTGCAAGACTTAGGCTATCTAGAAATAATGTTGTTAAAGCTATTTGTTCACCTGTAGAAAAGTCCTTTATCAATCTTGTGTATATAGTGTGATTCATAACTTCTGTAATTTTTCTTTGTACTGAAGTTAGCATTTATGGGTCATTAAGTTGTTGTTTTTTCCATGTCTGCAAGTCAATATCAGTATGAGAGAAGTTTTTCATGCATTTTATACTATTCGAATAGCAATATGGTTATTAGCTCTATGTATACCTGCTGTTGGTGTATGGGTCTTACTTTCAATATTTGCACAGTCCAGATTAACATTGTTGTGCATTGTATTCTTTTGGATGCAAAGCAAAATATTCCCAATGCTTACAGAGTTATTGGGAATGCATAAAAATAAAATAAGCATGGACCTATTGAAATTAGTGAGCTTTCAGAAACCCATGTCAAAAATCTGTGTCTCCTGGAGGCTACATAACATTTTCTGTTCACTTAACATTTTTTTTTTTTTGGTGTGCATAATGTATCCAAATTTGGTTAATCATGTGGAAAACCTGAAGGCAGCAATGGAAACTTGAAGAGTAAATTAGCTATGCACATTTGTTTCTCTGAGGTATTATTATTCTGCAGGTGAGCAGAGGAGGGAGTAGCTGTAAACAGGCTTGGGCTCCATAAGGGTGCAAGTGCCTATCAGCGATGTATTGTTCAGTGCAGGTTTGCCCTTGTTTAGGAAGTAAGTCTGTGACCCCTCTCGAGCATTTTCAAAATCGGATGTAGCCAACTGTATTAACATCATGATATACATTAAGTCAGCTCTGAGCACTTTGTAGTAGTCTTTCTTCATTCTCATTATGATCCGAGGGCTGGAGCACCTCTGCTCCGAGGCCAGGCTGAGAGAGTTGGGGCTGTTCAGCCTGGAGAAGAGAAGGCTGCGGGGAGACCTTAGTGCGGCCTTTCAGTACTTAAAGGGAGCTTATAAGAAAGACAGAAAGAGACTTTTTACGAGAGCCTGTAGTGACAGGACAAGGGGTAATGGTTTTAAACTAAAAGAGGGTAGATTCAGACTAGATATAAGGAAGAAATGTGTTACGATGAGGGTGTTGAAACACTGGAACAGGTTGCCCAGAGAGGTGGTAGATGCCCCATCCCTGGAAACATTGCAGGTGAGGTTGGACGGGGCTGTGAGCAACCTGATCTGGTTAAAGATGTCCCTGCTCACTGCAGGGGGGTTGGACTAGATGACCTCTAAAGGTCCCTTCCAACCCAAAGCCTTCTATGATTCTGTGATTCATTAAAAGCTGGTGGAAGTCATGTCAAAATAGGGGAAGGATAGAGGATATGAAGTGAAATTTGTCCCGTTTAGTATATTAGGTCATCGTTTTGATAGTCAAGGATACACTTTCGCACAGGTAAAGGTCAAAACTCTTTTCATATTAGTAATGTCCTTACAGTATTTACACTTTGATTAGCAATCAAAACTACAAAACTAGAAAATTACATTAGCTTGTGTAAACCTCCCGTTTATGTATCCTGCGTTAGCTTGCATTATTCATTTTTTGTTTACACAAGGAGTGTTTTTATAAATGAGAACAAGGCATTATAAGTTAGTGATAGAAAAAATAAGTACACTTTAGAATCATCTGAAATGATGGTATTAGATGTCCAGAAGAGGGCACACTTGCACACCAGAAATGTTTTCGACATCACTGAAGATCTGCATGCCGATGTGGTACAGCTGTAATCAAAGAAAATGTAATAATAGAGAAAAAGAAGAGGTTACCTTGTTAGCAGTTACAGGATCTTTAGAAAAAAATAGATTCAAAAGGTTATTTGGGGAAAAAATATATATATTTTAATCAAATTAATATTAAGTGCATGAACTATCAAATAGAAATCAGGTCTTAATTTCTACTTGCATTTTTGAACGGCATTGATGTTTTGATTTCAGTAAGGAACTTGGCAGGCAAGGGGTAAGAGCCTCTCCTTCCCCTTTGAAATTATTTCAGATGCACATGTACGATGCAGAGGTCAAGAACATATGCATTGTAACACAAGCTAATTATCAGTCCAATATGTGGCAATATGAAATGTGATATATCAGTGTTCAGTGAGATTTGATATCTGACCTGGGAAGTTCTCTTACGACTTCCTAAATACAGTAGAACTGCAAGGACATCATGTCTTGTGACACACTAACTCGTCGCTTTTTCCAGAATTGTGTATTAGCCAGACACTGGGAGCACATGTGGTTTATTTTTATATTTGTACTTGAGAAATGGAAGACAGAAAAAACATCTCTACTGTAATCAGTTCCCTGAAACTTCCTCAGTGAAAGGAGGAAAAGAGGATTGTTTCATTTCTTTTAAGAAGACTAAGCTAGATGAATAAGTAATTTTCATTTTTTTATTGGATTCTTTTTGGAAATTTAAATATTGATCCAATTTTCATAACAGTTAATAGCATTTGGAAACTTTGTCAGAACCCTTCCTTTTAACAGATACTGCAGCTGTTTTAAAACATTTTAGCATGCATTTGTCTTCAACAGAATGAAATGAAACATTTTGTGAAATTCATTTGTCTGTAATAAAGCTTTAAGCTTATCTGCTTTATAAAGTAAGCTATGATTAAGTTTAGGGTAACATATTGACCACACGTTTTCACAAGACGTATGTTATGTAGGTTTTTTATATGTTTGTCAGATTAATTAACTGCTACCTTGACCAATTCTTTCATTTGTTAAGCATTTATTGAAAAGGAAAAAACAAAATAACACTAAGGGAGTGACAACCCAGATGGATGCATTATAACTGTAATTATGCATTGAAATTGCAATGAAATGTATACATTTCGATGTAGATGCCGAGATCCTCAAAATAGAATTCTGTAGCTTTAAGTGGACAATGACTGAGCTCTTTCTGACATGATCTAAAATACCTTGGGGCGTGATGTGTAGTAATTTAGTTACTATAAGGCTGTCAAATGCATTGCCAGATAGTATTTGAATCCTGGGATCAGATAAATTAGATTTTAATTGGGTTTTAAGGGTAAGCTGAATAAGTAGATAAGGTAGAATTAACCAGAGACAAATTAACATAATGAAACCGTTGGTTCTCTTAAAGCTGTTGTATTAAACACCATACGTTCTCTTCTTGAAAAGAGACGTCATGGTAGAGTAGAAAGAGATTGACAGTGATAGGTAAGATGGACGGTCATATCTAACATAATCACATAAACCCATAATAACATAACCACATTATCTGGATCAACGTAAACCCAAGAAACTGGAGAAAATTGCATTAGTTGTATTTTATTATAGTGTTTTGAAGGGAAAGAAAACATATAAACAAAAAGTCCACAGCTGAGTTTTCCCAAGCTGGTGGGACTGTTCACCCAGGGAGTTTACTGAGGCTATTGAATGGTGGGGTTTTTTTGTTTTTTATAGAGCAGAACAGAAGCTGCTGCGATGTGAAATGGCCAGAACACTTGCTTGTGTATTTCTTTTCTCTATGAACTAGCTTAAGATGGTTTTGTTCAGTGGAATTTTTATTTTTGTCGGACCTTTTTACTGGTAACTTCCTTTCGTCTTCCATATAGGCACATTCAGATGATTAAAATATTAAAAAGTTAGACAATTCAAGCACTTGAACTCATTTGTTATTCCATCATTTTATCTTCAAACACATTTTCTATCATTTAAAGCGGAACAATATGTTTAATGACTAAAGGCCTTGTAATGCAAACTTTAATGTGAATAATTTATTACGTAAATAAAAACAGGGATCTATGTCATGCATGAGACTGCATAATTGCAGTAGGTATCCAGAAAGAGTAAGTTTTAATTTTTTTTT
This sequence comes from Balaeniceps rex, assembly GCA_013401315.1. Taxonomy (NCBI): domain Eukaryota; kingdom Metazoa; phylum Chordata; class Aves; order Pelecaniformes; family Balaenicipitidae; genus Balaeniceps; species Balaeniceps rex. The sequence goes on along the minus strand of VYZW01029269.1, from coordinate 18,061 downwards.
TTTTAATTTTCTTACATAAATAAGAAAAGAAAAAGAAAGAAAAAGAGAAAAAACAGCAAGAAAGTGAAGGGAGGAATTTTTTGTTGTTGATATCAGTCATAAATACATTAGTTCATTACAAAATTATGTCTTGTTCTTCTGACTGGGTAGGTGCGCGCAAACCCTTATGCCTCATGCAGGTGTTTTGGTTTCTGCATATTGGATGAGGACTATACAGCCAAATCCCATGGATGTCAGTGAAGAGTTATTCATCGTTACACAAACGCTTAAGGGATTCAGTTGGGAATATAAAATGCCTGACTTCCAGTAAATAGATATCCACAGGAAAGGCAGTAAGGCTAACTCTCAAGGTTTAAAACTTAATTATAGACATTGTTAGATTTGGGACTTGGGTTTTATGGGAGCTGGTTCGTCCTGATGTGTTCTGCATGGATAGCCATCACGTGATTAATCCAAATGTTCAATTATAAGCATTTTGTCAGTGTGAACTTAAATTAAACTTATGAAATCAGATGTTTAAAAAAACAAAGCAGAAAGAAGTTGATGTTTTGCAATTTCATATCATGGTTTAACTAGTGAAATACATTTTGAAGCAGAAATACAGAGGCTTGCTTTTTTTTTTTGTCAGAAGCTATTGAGGAACTTTGTTTAAAGAAATCTGCCTATACCTTTGATGAACATAAATTTTATTTCTCTCCTCAAGCAATCTTTCTCTCCTTTCAATGTAAAAAAATAAATAAGTGAATGAATAAATAAAAGGTATGCCTGATTGCGAGCGTGTAGGACTAGACTTACAAAGCAGATCTACATTCAACCATTTGTATGTACCAAACAATAAAACTTGAAGGCTCATTAGCTTGGAATGACCCAACTGTGTTTTATGTGTAGGGGTCATTTCTTTACTAATGAGCCACTAAGCCAGATGGCTAACCCCCCAGTAGTCTAACTGCATTAGTGTGATTTAGATTTTTAGGCAAATTGCTTTTCTTTTCTTTTCTTTTCCGAACAGGAGCTAGAGGGACAGCTTTTTCTAGTACCAAAACAAAGTATTTTGCCTTAAAAGTCACCTTTGGCTAAGGCGACTCTCTACTTCTTAGGGGTTTATATCCATTTCTAGTATTTTTGCTGGTTTGTAGTGATGAGAGTCTGTTAGATGCTATCCTCCCTGGAAACTGTTTTGGACAGAAAGTTATTTTGACTGTCTTTATCTATATTGGATTTTGTTTCAATAGATAATTAATCAAACCCATTCTTACTGCCTCATATCCGAGTGCATATGAAAATACTTACATGTAAAATGCAAAAGAAGAATGATTCTGCACAGGTGACCGTGCAAGAATAATATTTTTTTTTAATGTATGTCTTCTTATAGAATTTTTTCTTGTCTTTATGAATTTAAGATGTTTCAGGTGTTTGAGATGAGGGATGGTTGCTCATTTGGGCCTGGATTCCTATTGCTCGAGAAACCTTTTTCAGGCATGTAAGTGAGAAACCAGGTCATTATGGATCCCCCCAAGCCAGTTGAAAGAGATTGATACCTTCAAAGCACACTGTATTTTAAATGACCTGGATTATTTTCTGGGGATGCCTTTCTCTCACCGTTGACTAAATCATACACAAGGCCAGTTTGGAAATGACATAAAAATCTACGTAAAAAACAGGACGAAAGATAATAGTACTTAAAAGAAGGGCAGTTTATGAAGGACAGCTTCAGTAAGATGGTTCGAAGGTGTGTTTCAATCATATTGTGCAAATGAACACCCATGGTCCTTTCAGCAATCCCACATTTGAATGAAATTTTGAAGTAGCAAATTGTTAGCGTCTGTTACTGGGAATAACTTCATATGGTGATTTGCTTATATCTTACGGGAGTTTGTTGCAATGATGTTAGATAATTGTTTATAGGTTCTTAGCACTGAAAATTGGTCTTCTCTTCAAAGAAGGTCTCTACATTTGGGGAAATAAGAACATAAAATGATTCAGAATAAAGCTTTATCTGGCCTAGTATCTTATCTCTGATAATGGTCACAGGGGATGACTAAAGAAGAGTATAAGAACCTGACAAACATACTGTGATTGTGATTCTTCTTTGCAAAATTTATTATCTTAGCCTCCAGCAATTTATGGTTCAGGGAGTTCCTGAACCAAAGGTGATACTTATTGTTTAAAAATGAATAATCTAGGAACCTCACTTACACAGCCAGTAGAGCATTAAGATTTTAAGGGATTTACACAGGTCTCTAGAATAGCTACTTTGCATCGTTATGACCCTTTTTTTTTTTTAATCCCTTTTTTTCCCCTCTTGAGTTTTGTAAGATATTTAGATATGAATTAGGAAGGGGAGAAATTGAGTCAGTAAGTAAAGGAGACATATGAAAACTATTACAGTTTGGTAGCTTTATTTGTAGGTATTTTTAAAACATTTTTGAACCACGTTTTGTAGACACGATCGACTTTAACCTGCAGTCATTTCCATTTCGAATACTGAAACAAAACTGAACACGCTGCGTCGTGGCTTTTAAATGTATCCAGCCTAACACATTGAGATTTGCTTGCTTAATTTCCACCTGCTACTGGTTTCCTGCTTATACCTGCCTCTCAGTCGCACCAGTAACTTCCAAAGCAGTGTGATCTCCTACTGTGGGACATCTGCCTAAAATGAGCTGTGAAGATATGGAGTGGGAGATGGTCAGGAACCCTGTAGTCTTACTATGTGCTTTCTAAACAAGCTGTGTTAAAAGAAGTCCCGATAGAAAGTACAGCGTCTTCAGGGCAGATGTGTTGTGTGATCAAAATGCAGAAGGCCAATGCATTTTCTTTGTCAGAAAATATTATAAAAAGTTTAGTAAATCTTTGCTTCAGTAAAAGGGTTCTCCTCTAAGCAGTCAAAGTCAGAATCAGGGCCACAAATGCACAAGATAACTTTCTTCAGAGAGAAGGAATAAAAACAGTGTCAAAACGTGAGAAAAATAAATGGATTTTAGATGTGAAAGTGCAAGAAAATCTTAACACTGTTGTGATTTGCCAATGCACATAAATCTGTCTTCAAGAACTAGGACAGAGGTCATTTTCTGACGGACGTCCTCATCACAGTGAAAAAGAAGAGGGGTTTTTCTGTTTCATCCTGATTTGAGCTCATATTTCTATGAGTTCATATTTCGCAATGTATTGGGGGTGCCGTGTGTGTATCTCACATTTTTAGCTTCTGTGCCTCTTAACGATAGACAAATGAAGACTCTCACTGAATATTAAGTGTTAGGAAGAAAGTTATATTCAAGTCCATCATTGCTTTTAAGATTTAGTTGTGAAGATGAAACTTCTGCTTTCTAATTGAGAATGTGAATCTGGTCTCCAAATCATACCTTAATTTGTAGTCTGGGAAATGTAAGTGCTATTTTTTTTTCTCTTTACTTAGTGTTGCCAGACTGACAGAATGACAATCATATAACTGTTTTTGTCAAACCATATAATTAAATGACTATGAAAACTAAAGAGCATTCCATTCACTGAAGAGTGGTTACACTTTTTACTGCCATGTAAGCAAAAGTGTAATAACAAAATGACAGAGCGTCATATGCTGTGTACATTTTTATTTGTTAATAACAAATTTAAAATGATAAACACTTTTCCTTCGGTAAAATTCTTACTGAATCTCTGGAGAATTCAGTAGCACTGTAATTGTAATCTGCAGTTCTTTACAATTATAGTTTAAATAGACCAGGTCTAAAGGGAGTCTGCCTATTTGATTTCCAAATTTGCATCACTTAAAATCCAATCAGACCAACTGTTCAGATTTTTATTAGATATGAAATACACGAATGGGTTCAAGGCCACGCTATGTATAGCAAATACATACCTTGTTTTACAGCATGGATTATCTAACTTGTTACTTAGCATGTGGTTCGACCTTCAGCCCACAAAGACTGCTTACTGACTCCTTGAGTTGTTACTATATTAAATCCTTCGATTTTCAGTAACTGGTGTTTTATAGGCCAGCAGATTGCATTTAATTTTGTGAATTTGCTGTAACATATTGAGTTTAACGGATTTATGCAGGAATGTAAACCAAAAATAATACAGCAGGCGCTCAGAATTTTAGAACACAAGGGCATTAGGCTTGCAGATGGCCGATATGGATAACGACATTGAATAATTTAGTGTGGAAGGTAATCTGATTTTGACAGAATACATTAACATTTAGCCGGTGCATACAGGTGTTTGGGTAGTGATCTGCATGGTCTGATCTAAGGGAGACCACAGTGACTGCGTGAAGTGCAGCATTGTAATCTCACTGACTATGCTTAAAAAAGGAGGGATCTGTTCAGAATGTGCTAAAATATATTTAGAAGACCCTCCGTGCTGCAGTCGTTAAAATAATTTCTCACTGTGTGGTGTCATTTTTTAATTTTGATCAGGGGAGAAAAGGAGGAATGTTTATTTAATGCTTTGATTATAATTGTATGTTCATTGCAGGGTGGATCTAAGAAAACAAGGAGGAAGAAAACATAGCAATTAAAATAAGAGGTTTCTCTCCTGTTCATGTCTATGATGTCAAAACATGGCCTCTACCTCTTCCATCCAAATTCATGATGAGACACTCCAATCTTTTTGCCATGGCAACACCTTTAAAATATACTAGACACAATGTTAATCTTGGTATTTGAGAATTGGAGAGAAACAATCAGAGTAATAACCTGCGACTAGTGTTCAGATCAGCTGGCAGGAGCTTTTTGGGTTCCGTTTGCTTGGCTGTACATGCATTCCAGTAACGAGTTGTGTCCTGTTTCTGCAGTTGTCCCTGGCACACGCAGGCAAACACACACAAAGTCACAGATTATGTTAGTTTGTTTTATTTCAGCCTGAAGACAGTTTACCATCACTATTATTTTTGTTAACTGATATGTCTGGAAGAGAGTGACCAATTCTGCCCAACTCTTTAATGAAATACATTTCTCTAAAATCCATATTAGTAAAAGTAACAAATACGTATACAGTATTCATGGTGACATTGGATAATGAGTATGTAACTTGAATGAAGTACATCAGCTTTATCAAATTTAACCTTGATATTTTTTCAGACACATCCTGACTAATTTTTGCCTCTCTCTGTGAGAAAGAACCTGCCAACTTGAATATTTGGGAATAGAATAGACTAGACTAGACTAGGCTATTTCAGTTGGAAAGGATCTACAACAATCATCTAGTCCAACTGCCTGACCCATTCAGGTCATTAAACCATGTTATTAAGGGCATTGTCCAAATGTCTCTTAAACACTGACAGGCTTGGGGCATCGACCACCTCTCTAGGAAGCCTGTTCCAGTGTTCGACCTCCCTCAAGTTAGAAAGTTAAGGAGTAAAACCATTCCATTGTCCATCTGTAGTAAATGGTAACCTTTGCAGTGCCCAGCTGCACTGCTTGAGCCATGCATCATCTCTTGCCAGCCGTGAATGTGTCCCTGACTGTAGTGTGTGATCGGCAGCAGAGCTGAGCTAATCCGAATTTCCAGCTTTCAACAGAAACAAGGCACAGGGAACTCACTGAAGGAGACATTAAGGTTTGATTTCAGATGGAGCCTTGCGTAGGCTGGATCATTTTCATGAGCACTCAAGCACTGGTTGAGTCCCTGGCTGATTGTCATTATTGAACCCAAATAAGAATCTGCTGAAAGAAAGGGAGGGAACTTTCAGTAATGCATAGTATAGGGGTTAAATGGAGTTAAACTTGCTGTTTTCTGCATCTTTTGTCTTGCATATTCAAAAAGGCAATAGCTATCAGATTTTCTGAAAGAAACTAACTCTAGGTTAGCCAAATGTGGAGAATTTCTGTTGAACAGTTGAAGTTTTTTAATATCATAGGAAGCTGAAAACTAGAGGATATAAGGAGAAGAAACCTTAATGCAGTTAGCACTCACTATTTTTATAAAATAAACCGTAAGTATTATAAATGCCAAGAATAGCCTAACCATCATATTGATTTTATAATGTTGTTCCTGACTCTCGTATTGCAGCGCAGTGACATTTCATTACACCCATTGGAACTATAATAACTGAAGTGCAACACCAGCTGATGGAAGTGAAATTAAATCTATCTTCAGTAATAAAGAAGTGACGTCCACGAAGAATAGAATACAAACCAGTTTTCTAGTTTTATAATGTTCAATTACAATAAGCTATAAATAAAAAATAGATATTTGTTGTAGCGGTACTTCTTGTATATCAGCTAACAATCAGATAACCTAATTTCTCTTCAATTCTCAACAAGAAATTCCTAAAATAAATGCATCTCCAACCACAGTACTATGAAATTTGTATTCTACAAAATATTTAACAAAGTTTCTTAAATATTTTCACATTTGTGGTGACAGACACACAAAAACCCCCCCAACCCCTTGTTGGGAAAATATAAATCTGGCCCCGCTTTGATGCTTACACAAATACAATATATCTGGAATTTTCAAGACCTTGAAGTACTAAACATTTAAGCAACATCAAGACTTACTTTGGATAGGAAATTCATCCTGTTTATTTCAGTCACTGAGGGATAGTAAGTTTGTTTAAAATTAATAAATAAAACAACCCCCTGACCTAAAAATAAATACACGGTCTATATATTTGCAGTCATAGGGTTGAAATGTTACTGCCTACACAAATATCAAGATACTGAGAGCAGTTTGGCTCTTAAAGCATTCATAATTCATATGTTGTCCTCGCATATATTATCCTGACTTTTTCCAGGTTCTCTTTTCATATTTGGAAGTGTCTTTAATACCCTGTTACTATATGAACAGATAGTAGGATCATGTTTTCAGATACCCATGCACATTTTGGCTTGTATAAGAGGCGCAATAAAGAGAATGGGAGAAGGGTAACTTGAAAAGGGGTTTGAACCTAGAAAGATGGGGAAATATAAAGAAAAATAACAGATACATTTTCATAGGCGAGAAAAGTTAATTAACATTAGTGAGGGCTGGAAATTTGGCACAAGAAAATTTTTGCAAATAATGTGAAGGATTTACATCACTTGTCGCGTTGGTTAGCAATGAGGCCTTTTAAGAGGAATGACATTTTTCATTGTCTTGAGGACAATTTTTTTTCAGGTGATGAACTTAAAAACAAACAAACAAAACCCCCACAAACAAACAAACAAAATCCCGCCTGCATTTAGTTTACAGCCCTCCTCCTAAACCAAAGAGCTTGAGCTCATGCCAGGGAGTGCTATTTCCCTGCTGTAACTGTCGTAACTGTGGAAAATACAGATAATAGGGGGTTGTGAAAGAAGTGTGATAACTTTTTTAGAGCTCAGACTTAAGGCAGCAGCTCGACATGAACATACATCCTGATATATATATATGTGTGTGTGTGTATGTGTTTTATCTGATTAGTGGTCAACGGCTCGATGTCCAAATGGAGACTGGTAACAAGTGGTGTCCCTCAGGGGTCCATACTGGGACCAGTGTTGTTTAATATTTTCATTAGTGACATAGACAGCGAGATCGAGTGCACCCTCAGCAAGTTTGCAGATGACACCAAGCTGAGTGGGGCAGTTGACACGCCTGAGGGACGGGATGTCATCCAAAGGGACCTGGACAGGCTGGAGAGGTGGGCCTGTGCGAACCTCATGAGGTTCAACAAGGCCAAGTGCANGAGACCTCACCTGGAGCCCTGCGTCCAGCTCTGGAGCCCTCAGCACAAGGAGGACATGGAGCTGTTGGAGCGGGTCCAGAGGAGGCCACAAAAATGCTCCGAGGGCTGGAGCCCCTCTGCTCCGAGGCCAGGCTGAGAGAGTTGGGGCTGTTCAGCCTGGAGAAGAGAAGGCTGCGGGGAGACCTTAGTGCGGCCTTGCAGTGCTTCAAGGGGGCCTCGAGGAAAGATGGGGACAGACTTTTTAGCAAGGCCTGTGGTGACAGGACAAGGGGTGATGGTTTTAAACTAAAGGAGGGGAGATTTAGGCTGGATAGAAGGAAGAAATTTTTTACAGTGAGGGTGGTGAAGCACTGGAAGGGGTTGCCCAGAGAGGTGGTGGAGGCCCCATCCCTGGAAACATTCCAGGTGAGGTTGGATGGGGCTGTGAGCAACCTGATCTGGTTCAAGATGTCCCTGCTCACTGCAGGGGGGTTGGACTGGATGACCTCTAAAGGGCCCTTCCAACCCAAAGCATTCTATGATTCTATGATTCAGAGCCTGGACAGACAAGGAGTGGGCAGAGGCAGAGGCACTAGATGAAGCCTCTGAAAACATTAGGCTTAAGTACCTGTTTTTAGTACTTGCACAGGGTTTTATGACAGGCTTTGTGGTAAAAGGCTGAAATAAGGTCCCGTGTTAATGTGCATTATATAATGCCCCAATGTTGCCAATCCAAAGTAAATCTCCCAGTAATGGCGACAAGATCCTTGAACTAGAGATATTTCTTGTTTTGTTTAATTGTTTTCTTAAAGAAAGTAAAACTTACTGTCTTTGCTTGGATTCCTCATCACTCTTCTTTAAACACAGTATTTGCCCTTGACTAACAGTCTGATCCTCCAGGTCACCAACATGGGGAGGAGAACCCCTTGGCTTCCTTACTGTCCTTTTATCTGAATATCAGGTGAAAGAAGTTTATTATTTGATTCTGGACACCCAAATCATCACTTGAAATGCAAATTTTGCTTTCATTGTTTTGCTGGATACCAAAGGCCTTTGCAAAGGTATTTATTGTGGCTCATCTGATTCACGGCATTCTGTTAAGGGTTGCTATAATTGGATTTTGTGAATCCAAAGAAGGGAGAACCTTGCATCCTTTGTGGGGTCATCATAACCTAATGCAAAAAGAGTACTACTGGACTACTAAGGGATTGGACTTCACAACATATATATGGATGGTTATAGTGCCCAATTCTTCAGTTCATGTCCTCAGCATTTTTTTGCATAGCTTTCTGTGAACTGTAAACCTGTATTAAGAGAGGCAAGACAGTAGATTTTTCTTTTTGTGATATTTTTATTGCAAAAGAAATTATATACTGTATGCATGTTGTGCCATATCTAGCACATGAGGCAAAAGGGCATATTTTAGCTAATTTAGTAAGTTTTGGGAAACCAAAGTACTAAAATTTGTCTTTTTTAGTTCATTCAGTTCTCCTTTGTGGAAGAAGGACCTAAACTCAGAGTTGCGAAATGACCTTTTGAAAGAGTTATTAAGAATTCAGAACAATTCTTACCATTTTCATCTCGATCTTGATGTCTGTATTACTCTTAGTAGAGTCATTTTCATTTCCCTGTCTCCTTTCCAAATTTCCTGACATATAACTGACAAGATCTACCTGGAACATAATGCATGAAGACCCCAGCTGAAAGGGGGCAGAAGGAGCCTGACACTGGGATATGAAATGCAACCTTCGCCTGTCACTTTATGATATTAAAGTGTGTCTGGCACCGGTGAACACGTTTGTCTGAGGGGGATGGTAAAAAGTGTAGTTGAGAGAAGTTATAAACTGATCTGGTTTTGCTTTGTAACAGTCTTTTTTTATTATTTATTTTTCTCATATCGGAAATTTTATGGTTTTGGGGGACCTATAAATATTTTCAATTTTCCTTCAGGTTCTAGAAATAATTTCTTCCTATCCTGGTATATTCACTGTCTTAAATAACTAAAGGGACAGAAGTGGGTCATGGCTGTTGGGAAAACCTGATTTCTTCCTGTCCTTTTTAAAAGTTAAAAACATTTTCAATGAGTTCTTTTAAAATCCTGTTCTGTAGATAGAGAGCATTGGGGGCTGGGAGGGTGGAAATCAGTATCTGGTTTTCATCATTATTGTTACTGTACCATGGTGGCTGAGGGACATATGTGCGACTTTACTTGCCCATAAACATTGCATGCTTTCTTGGCCTGGTAAAAGCAACTTTTGTAGCTAAAAGTGCCTTGGACTTACCTAATGAAATTGAAGAAGGGGAAGCAGGACGGTCCCCAAGAAGTCTATATCTATGAGAAGGGTTGATCTTCCAGTTGGTGGTTTCCTTACTGAGTTGCTAGCTAGCACCTGTAATTTCTATCAGGGAGCTCTTAGCGGGGAACTCTGAGGAAATATGTCAAACTTCCCTAAAGTGAAGGGATTTGGCATTTAACAAGAGTATCAGTTCTCCACCAAGAGCACAGTCAAACATGGGAACAGGTTGCCCAGAAAGATTGTTCAATCTCTATCCATGGAGGTTTTCAAGACCAGCTGGATAAAGTTCTGAGCAACCTGGTCTGGCCTCGTACCTGACCCTGCTTGGAGCAGGAGGTTCGAGTAGGTGACCTCTGAAGTCCCTTCCAGACCGAATTGTTTTATGATAAGAGAGTCTGGGCACGGCAACAGCCCTTTTGACATTCAGAGTTCTTGTGCGTTTCCAGCTGACAGCAGTTTGTATTTCTGGCATTTCACAGAGTGTGGTGGAACTGATGTTCCCGTCAGCTGGTGAACCACCACAAAAGTAGGATATTAATTAAAAACAGATACTGATTTCTTAAAGAAGGAAGCTACGAAGGCATGCTTAACTCCAAGTGGATTCCCTATGTGCCTCTGCCAATTTTTTAAGCTAAAAGCAGTTGTTGGGTACTTTTGTGACATTTGCTTCTCTTTTGCTATTTAATATAATGGAGAAGGATCGTAGTGGCAGTATCTTGTTTTTTTCTCCAATTAGGAAAAATAAAAAAGGTCTTTACTATACTAGCTGCAACCGATGTCTTAAAACCTTGTGAAGTAAATTCAGTATAGAAGAAATGTGCACTGGTTCTTTGTGTGAGCCTTGAATTCTACAAGCAAAGTATATTTCAGAATAATATACATATGATTAAAAAAAATCAACAAAAAAATCCTCTTTTGATGTTTTTTACTTGAAAATCATGAATCACTTTACCAAATTGAATGACTGACTCTGTCTATTTTTTTTTCGTTTTATGACTGCGTACATTTTATCAAAGAGAGACTCAAGTTGCTTAAGTTAACCAGGAATTTACAAGCGGAACTAGGTATGCTAGTTCTTGTCGTTGTATTTTCTACTCCTCAAAAATTGATTTGAATCTTTTTGTAAGAGACCAATAATTAAAATCTACTGTTAAGAAATTGGGAATGGATGTTCGTGACATGTTATTCAAAGTTTAAGATGAACAATTTGCAAAAATAGTATATATTTGTGTCGTGGTTCAACCCCAGCCAGCAACTAAGCCCCACCCAGCCGCTCACTCACTCCCCCCAGTGGGATGGGGGAGAGAATCGGAAGAGTAAAAGTGAGAAAACTCGTGGGTTGAGATAAAGACAGTTTAACAGGTAAAGCAAAAGCCACGTGCGCAAGCAAAGCAAAACAAGGAATTCATTCACTGCTTCCCATGGCAGGCAGGTGCTCAGCCATCTCCAGGAAAGCAGGGCTCCATCACGCGTAACGGTGACTTGGGAAGACAAACGCCATCACTCCGAAACTCCCCCCCTTCCTTCTTCTTCCCCCAGCTTTATATGCTGAGCATGACGTCATATGGTGTGGGATATCCCTTGGGTAAGTTGGGGTCAGCTGTCCCAGCTGTGTCCCCTCCCAACTTCTTGTGCCCCCCAGCCTGCTCGCTGGTGGGGTGGGGTGAGGAGCAGAAAAGACCTTGACTCTGTGTAAGCACTGCTCAGCAGTAACTGAAACATCCCTGTGTTATCAACGCTGTTTCCAGCACAAATCTAAAACATTGCCCCATAATAGCTGCTATGAAGAAAATTAACTCTATCCCAGCCAAATCCAGAACAATTTATGTTTAACATAAGTAGAATTTACATCAGGGCTTAATGGTCTTGTGTTCACATACACTTGCAGTCATTATCTACCTGGGAGTTTCTTTTTCTATTCTAAATTATTCAGAGAAAAAAAGAAGGAAAATTGTGGAAATATGCAATAATATCATTCTTTACAATGTTTATTAGACTTCTAGGGGGGATTTTTGTTGTTTTACCTGAGAGTTGTATTTATTCTGTCATTGCTTTTCAGTATAATTTTGCTTTTGCATGTTATGAGACAAAATCATATGTGTAAATGAGGCCCAAACTTCCAAACTTTCACTATGTCAATTTATAGTTACTTTTTGAAGTTGTCAACAGATTTATGTTCCTGTCAAGGATGTTGAACATCCCCCCTCCAAATACATGATTGCAGTTTGCAAATAAATTAGCTAAATTTGAAGCTTGAAGGCTACAAGCCAAGAAAGTAACATGTTATTAACTTATGCTACCTATGTCATTACAACATAAGGAAACTTGCCAGAGAAGTTCTTTGCTCGTTATTACTTCCAATAGAGAGGTTGATTTATGCATATTCTAAGGAAAATGATGTTCTGCAAACCCCATCTTTCATGAAGAAAAAGAAGACTAATGAGGACCATCTTTGTTTTAGAGAATAAATTGAGGTTCCTTGTGAGTGCTTCAGGTTTCTCAGTGTGCCGGCATTTGTATAGCCAATCTGTTGAAACAGTGATTTGCATTAGATTGTGTTAGGTCATGCTAATTTATAAGTCAAGAATTCACCTTTAAAATAAGTTTCTGTTGCTAGTTTTTCACTAATGTTCCTCGAATTCTGTGAGAGTACCTTGTGAGTTGTGTTTTCAGTTAACCTAATTAAAATACATTGACTGTCACATAAACCATGTTCAAACTGTGGATGTAAAACCGCCTGCTATAGGAAGCAGGCTTTTAAAATGTGGTTTATGAGAATATAGGCTTTTCTTTACCTATTAATTTTTTGTGATGTAAGCCTTTAAAAAGGATTAAATATTAATAAAAAGATAACTGAATCCCCAAAGTTAACATATAAAGAAAAACAAATGAAAGGAGTGTTCTGATCCCCTGCAAAAAAGAATTCCAATTTAAAATTAGTGGACTTCTAAGGAGCTCTATACGATAATATCCTATTTGTTTTTCCCCAGGTATTTTCTAAAGGATTGAGGTCTCTGAAGTAAAAGTAGACTTAGGTGGCATTCGAAAAGAGTGTCATTTTGGTTAAGAAACCAGTTCATGTTTGATTATTTTAAAGATTTTAAAGTATTTACATACTTAACTAACAGTATGTATTTAATTAGTAATGGAGATACTATAAGTAATTAATAATTTAAATATTAATACTGTAGAGGTTCACTTAGGAACAGAAAAATCCTGAAACTTTCTTTAGATGTTGATCTTATGTTGGAGATTATGAGAGGTCTGCATGTTCCGTGCAAGGATGGGAAGAATTAACACATTTTAAAATACATTCAAAGCTGTATAATAGAAATAATACAGTTGTGCCTGCTTTTGTCCTGTGTAACAAGCTTCACTGATAAGATTTGACTGGAGCCATGATGTTGAATAGAACATTTGATTTTCAAATAATGGTCAGGAATAAGAACTTTCTAATTCTGTGTTCATAAATTCTGTTTTCCTTCCAAAAGGCATTTTTTTTGCTAGTCCAGACTCTAAGCAGAGGCTCCTATGCTCTTCTATTCCTTTCATTTTTCTTTTTTGTGAGAGTGATGATGTGACTGATGATTAGTAATGTCATTTCATTGCTCCTTTCTGTCTCTTCACCACTTGAACATGTGGCCAGGAGGGGGAAAAATTAGTTACATCCTCGGCTTGGAGAGGATCTGAATCCCAGCCTCCCTACTTATAGTTCAGCATGCCAGGATCCTGGCTGGTCTGGGGGGATTGAAAGTACCTTTCACTTTTATATTGAAACTAGTTTAATTCAGTGGAAAGTTTGTGTGAGTATTTGGGGCAGGGGATTTTTTCCAGCACAATCATAGAATCATAGAATGCTTTGGGTTGGAAGGGACCTTTAGAGGTCATCTACAACGTGCTTGTTTCTTTACATCTTTTGTTCTTATATTTTCTTATTCTGTGTGTGTTGTATTCTTAGTTTTTATTTAAAAAACTTAAACCAAAAAAGAAACAATGGTGCTTTTACAGACTTTTAAAGGCTCAGAATAATAAAATTAATATTATGTTCTAGCTTCTGGAAAAATCTTTTACATCCGTATTCAGTGTGGTAAAGAGAAATCACAAATTCTCTGTTCACTTCTTTTTTTCCCTGAGCTTTGTGGAAAAACAAGTTTTCTTGTATGGATCTCAACATGCTTACAATACTTTTCACTCTACTTTAAGACAATAATTGTTATCCAATCTTCTAAGGCAGGCACTTCAGGTGAGTGTTTAAGGCATAACGATTATGTTATTCAGTGGGTAAATTGAAGTGTGGGGAAGGCAGAGGAATTGTTCCTTTGTTCTCTGCCTTCGCCAAGGTGAAGGTAAGTGACATTCAGCAGTATGTGACTGATCTGTTGCTCACAGTCTTGTCCTTATATTATACGAGATTGGAAAAATCTGTCTGTCCGTTACAAATGTAGTAGGACATTAAGATTCCACGTGTCTTTAATGAGGCACTAACTCAATTTTTTAGTGTGTAACTAATTTATCTTTTAAAAATTATAGATCAGTGCAGAGATTAAAATAAATACAAGCATTGAAGATTTTTTTTTTTCCTTCAGAGCTATAGCATGGAAATGTAATCACCCTGGAAGAGATCTGGGTTCTCAGAAATGAGGTCACCTTGGCAACAAAATCTTCTATTATTGTCTGAAAGAAGCTAATCAGTGATTTGGCTGAGCAAGAGAATGAGAAAAGGGATCTCTGAGCCATTTCCTCTCTTTTTGGTCCTCTTCTGCTGTACCAGATGATGGTAAGGTGCTTGTATCAGAAGCTGGAGGAGGCTCCTGCCTTTCCTCAGTGCATACAGACTCTCAGAGCACCAAAGGGAATTAGTGAACCCCCAAGAGGGATAGGACGTATTCAGCTTTTTCTACTGATCTGTAACAGCTTGGGTTTTATTCATTGACTAAAAGAGATGCTGTGTTTAGAATGATGTAAAACCTCTCCACATATTCCCATGTGCTTGCTTGTTCTGTTGTGTTTGCCCTGGAGGATTAGACTGAAACCCAGGAGGTCCCCGTCTTCGGTGGGATTCTGGGAATGAGTACAGGTGGTGGCTACGGGAGGAGTGGTGAATCAGGGCTGACTCCTGGGGATAGGTATCCACTTCTGGGATGGTGTCATGGACAGTATCTTAATAGTCACAAATTTTAAGTTTACTTTTAAGTTTACTGCCAGAAACCTGCTTTGTTTCCTAAAGGCTTAAAACATTTTGATTGGGTCTTTGAGTAATAATGCACCTTTTGAACCTGACTCCTGTGATGTATCTCCCAAATCATTTACAGGGACATCTTCTAGAGATGAAAATATAATTGAATCTTCTCCCAGCTTAGGTGGGCAGGGAAACTTTCTATTCTTGCTTTATTTATTTGCTAGCATCGCTTTTGCATTGCTCTAGTAATTAGTTCTCTGCCACTGCAGTTGCCTATGCCTTTTTTTTTTTTCTCACTGTTCTGTGCTTTGTTTGTTTTGGAGGATAAGAGAGGGAGGATATGAAATATTTAACCCAATTGAAGTCGTCTTTACATGGCGTATTTGGATGAAATTCAGTCATGTGAGTTATACTAGGTATCACACTAGATGATCTAATGGTCCTCTTTGGCTTTGCTTTCTATTGATCCATGGATCAAAACCAGTATGTATCTACTTGTCTGAATATTAGCCTGTTTCCTCACCCAGAAAACAATTTCTGATATTGTCAATAGCGCTTACAGTTTACAATGAACTCTGTAATGCCAAGGTAGAAATGATATAGGAATAACAGGCTGAATCTTGCCATGCACTTTGCCTTAGAAAAAAAACATTTGAGTCAAATCAAGTAAAGGAATTACAGTACAAAAAATTGCCATAGAACTTCTGGAATGAAATTCAGGGCCAAAAGAGGAATTTTAGAGTACAGAACTATTGTCAGCATTAGACCTGTTCTGTTGGATTGCCAGCCGCTTTGGTGAAAGTGTCTGTGATTGGAAAAGGCAATTAGAGCCTCTGAAATGACCTTATCTATTTCTATATAGACTGGACATCATGTTGAGGTGTTACACACCAAAATCATTAGTTCTTGGAGCAATTAGTTAAGATATTAGCAAGAAGAGAGAGAGCCATTTATCTGGTCATTCTTAGGGACCAGACGTGGTTCAAGCTATTGCTGCTGGACAATTGATTTGTAATGGTTGCAAAAATGTATTAAAAGGGGTGAAAATCACCCCCCACAACTTAACATTTTCATACAAAAAAAAAAAAAATAAATCAGTTATTAGTTACAAGAACAGTCAAGTGGGTAACAAGTTTACAAATGGTATGGAGAATTTTTAAATATACTGAGATATGCATCTAAGTACAAATCAGAAAACTCCCAAGAAACAGTCTTAATGAACACACACCTGCATGATTCCATAGCAAAGAAAAGGTATGCCATAAATAAAAGGACATTCTTTAAAACTTGAAGTCAGGTGCTAATGAGGAAAATGGATAACTGGAATGTAGATTGAATGTAAAAGCATAACAAGAGATAGACCAAAGTAATATTTGAGAAACCTGTTGCTGAGGGCCAGCTGATTTCAAATATATCAGAAAAAGGAAATGTCTCTGAGATAGTAAACGAGTTATTGTATAAAAGAAGTCCTGAGTACATTTAAACTAATTTCTAATGTTACTTATGTAGGAGCTCAGGGAGGTTCCCTTACCTGAGCTGTTCTTTGCAGTGGATAAACTGATGAAAGTGTCTCAAGTTGAAGTGTCCGTAGAAGAGATTGTAGAGCAAATTAATAATGTTAATCAATAATGCACCAAGGTAAGCTGTAAGCACGGAAATGTCTAAAAGGAGCCTACTTGTGAAATTGTTGAATTACTAACTGATTTTTTTTTTACCTCTTGCCTAATTTGACATTGGTGTTAGAGGAGAGGAAGATGGCAAATATGACTCAGCTTTAAAGAGAGACTTAAGGAGTAGGTGGCAGAACCTAGGACTAGCAAGTCTGACTATCTAACAGGCTAGAAATATAAATTTTATATATAATATAAATGCTAATATATTTTTATATATAAGTTATTTAGAAAAGGTGTAAAGTAATAAAGTAATGAAATTTGTAGGTGGTACAGCATTGCTTGGAACAGTCCGGATGGTGTTGTACAGAGAGGCTCAACAGAAAGGGGTAGGATGTAACTCAGTGGTGGTAAATACAGTGCTGCAGAGATGCAACATGTGATGAAAGAGAAAATTATCAAATGTGGATTGCCAGTCCCAAACTCTACATTAGCTGTTATCGCTCAGGCCAGGGTAGCACAGAGGAAGGGGAGAAGGCTTGGAGTCATTGGGGATACTTCTGTGAAAACATCTGCTCAGTGACCTCAAAAGGCAAATGCAGTACTAGGAATTATTGCTGAAGGAAGAGCCCCCTGTATTTTGAATAATCAATGTAGTTCTATTTATATATTAAGCAGAACAGAGAAGGTTCAAGGAAGATTGACAATGATGATTAGAAATATAGAGATGCTTATGAAAAGGAAAGATAAATTATTCTTCATCTTGCTTAAGGGATGATTGAAGGGAGACATTGGAGATCTGATAAAACCAAGAACATTATGGCAAAACTAAATTGGAAATGATTAGTCACTTTGTTGTACCATAAATAAATAGAGAAAAGTTTAAAGAAATCAGATTTAAAGCAAACAAGACATAAGTAATTTCTTTTGCTTGTCATGTTTGTAGAATTCTTTGCCTTTAGATGTTTTGAATGCAGAAGTGTAAACGATTTCAAAGGAGGATTATATAAATCCAAGGACAGTAGAAAGTTTCGTGGTGTCTAATCCTGATGGACCTCTATAATAACCTCAAGAGTTTCTAATCTGCAGATTGCTTGAAAGCAGACTGAGGAGGATTATACAGTTTCCCTGATAGGTCTTACATGTCTTCCACTTTTGTATCCAATGGTCATCGGCTGAATTTCACGAGTATTCTAAGGCATTGATAAAATCAGTGCATTGTTATTGTTTTAAAGTGTGTGCATGTATGGTATATGTTTATTATACCATTTTCTAATCAAGCTGGTAAGAGAGTTACATCCTATTTCCATGGGAAGGCTGGAGCACCTCTGCTACGAGGACAGGCTGAGAG
>VYZW01029266.1:1662-12795 GCA_013401315.1 Balaeniceps rex | reverse complement strand
AACTTCAGTTCTTCTAACTCACATTATCTTCATGTGTGGATATTGATCTAAACCAAAGCCTGCATTGGCCATAACTGGGGCATATTTAAGTTTTAGCTGGTCATGCTTGAGACCCTTTCTCCAAAACCTGTAATTGAAAAAATTGGGTAAATAGGTGATACAAAGAAAAGCATGTCCCCCTTCCTTTAGAGTTACCCTATTGGAAAAATGCTGCTTGACATGTAACTGCAGTGATGATCGATTAAGAAGTGCACAAACAGATGCCCAGCAAAATGCTCTTTTTTCTGACATATGGCAGTGGTTATGGCAGCCAAACACTGGTACGGAAGCTGGTTGTGCTGCTGTAAGGTAGGGAGGAAGTCTTGGAAGACATGAAGATCTTTGGATTTCTGGATGGTGCATCATGGTAGAATGTTTGTGCATAGAGGTTGCTGGCCTCCCTTTTTTTTTTTTTAATGGTTACGTCTCTTCTGCATAGTCACAAACTTCTGATAGCATTTTGAAAACTACTTGTGTTTGAGCGGCTCTGAGCATGAGTTTAGATGGGAGTTGCAGTTGTGACCCATATGCAGTCTTCCACGCTACCTGAACACAAGTTCTTCAGGCATATCTGTTCTTTTAAAAAGGATGTATTTAACAAATGAGGATTCTTGTGGTTATGTGTCCGAGGTTTGAACTAGCTTTGATATCTCCCAGGGAAGAGATTCAAAGAGCTGTGGGACTAGAGGTAAATTTATTTTCAGTTCTGAAGCAGCTGCTCATCTGAAATGAAAGGTTTGGATTTCTCAGGCTTTTTGTGTCTGTTTTCATGCCTATTGAAAGGTACATCCTTCTGTTATTCTGAAGGCATGATGATATATTCTGAGAGAGTATGAGACTTTCCTGCCACATGTCAGAGTTCCCCATCAGGTAAGGGAGTCAAGTTTTTCCCTGAGTAGAGGCTGACTACGGGATCCCACAGATTTCTGAGTCTCAGCAAGAACAGCAAAAGAAACTAACCCTGTAGAAGTTCCAGTCCATGGCATGTTGAATTTTTTACACTTAAGTGCAGTTTGGTAAGCTTTATGCTTATCAAACTTTACCCTGCAGAGAGTGTACAGATGGAGCAGGCAAAGTCATCTAGCCTCTGGCTGCCCTGGAAGCCTTTACATTTCTTTTTGGCAGAGGCATTAGTTTGTATCTTGAACTATCTTAGTGCCTGATAACTTTAATGCCATATTTAAAGGCATTTGAGGGATTTTGGTGTTCCTCTTAAAAAAATTTTAAACATACTGTGGCAAAGTACGCCTGGAGTAATTGTTTGTGTAAACAAATTCAGGTATCTTGTTTCAGTTGAGATCAGTCTTTGAAAGCACTTGTGCTTTTGGTTTGAAGCACCTTGGTACCAATATGTAATTGTTAGTATTACGTACTTCTTGTGAGAGTGTATGTTCAGGTATTCAAGGGGTTTTATACCTGGTTGAGGTTACATGACTTGCAGTAGGATTCTGCATTGTGTTGTGTATCGCAGGGTTTTTCTGATATTTAATAAAAGCACTTTTGGTTCTGTATGGTTTTGTTTCTAATAGCAGGTACATAATAAGCAGTGAATATGTGTATTTGTAATAAATTTCAATCAGTGAAAAAACAAGGCTTCCAGCCCTTTATTTCTGCTCTGCAGGTTAAACTTAAATCTGATGCCTACAGTTAGAATTATGTTGGATGTCTTTTTATTTTTTTTTCCCTTCAAAATCATCAAGGTCCCTTCCAACCTCAACCATTCTGTGATTTTGTGTTGAACACCTAAAAGCTTTTGATGTGATGTAAAGAAATGTTGATTCTACTTCTGTTGGTAGTTGAAGAAAATGGGACCTGAAACTGGATCTGACCAAGGGTTTTCATTCCAGTGTTTACAGGGATGCTTTGAAGAGCAGTGAATTGCAATGCATAAATACTACAAGGAACTGTATTGGCTAACTAATGCATTTTTCCTTTTTTTTTTTTTTTTACCCCACTTGCAAGTAAGTAATTTGTTCTGCAGCAAGAACAATTTCTTTTTGCTTGTAGTCAAGATACCATTATTCAACCCAAATTTAGTAATATCTCAGAACCTAAACTTGAGGACAAACTTGACCTGAGGTTTTGTATAAACAGAGTTGGTTTACGATCATTCTGACAGTTTTGGTAAGTTCTGGAGAAACAAACTGCATTTCAGAATGAGGCATTAATTTGAATTGTGATTCTCAAGTAGGAAGAACATTCCCAAATCTAACTGTAACTGGCTGTTCTTTACAGAATTACTAATGACAACAGGTTTTTGTGTCTAGAAAAATTAAAGTGAAACACTTAACAATGATTATAATAATCCCAGAATCACAGAATGCATGAGGTTGGAAGGGACCTCTGGAGAGTGTCTAGTCCAACCCTCCTGTTTAAAATAGCTTCAGCTAGAGCTGGTTGCTAAGAACTGTGTCCAGTCAGACTTGGAGCATCTGCACAAACACTCAACAGGTCAACCTGTTTGAGTGTCCGGTCACCCTTAGAGTAAGAAAAAAAAAAGTGTTCCTTTTCTTTTTTCTTCCATTTGAAAGGAATTTCCTGTATTTCAGTGTGTGCCCATTGCTTCTCATCCTGTCACTGGGGACCACTGAGAAGACTCTGGCTCAGTCTTTGATCCTCCCCATCAGGTATTCATAAACATTGATAGATCCCCCCTGATCCTTCTCTTGCAGGCTGCATAGTCCCAGGTCTCTCAGTCTCTCCTTGTATGAGAGATGCTCCGGTCCCTGCGTTGTCTCCATCACCCATTGGTGGACTCGCCTTAGAATGTCCACGTCTCTCCTGTACTGGGGAGGGGAGAGGTGGACACAGCACGCTGGATATGCTCTCACCAGTCACCTCCCTTGACCTGCCAGTGGCACTTTTCCTAAGTCCAGCAGGCTGCTGGCCTTCTTTGCCAGAATAATAGTTTTAATTAAATCTCCTGAAAGTGAAGAAGTGAAATTGCAGTAAAACATTGCTGTAAAACTTTCCGTCTAATGACATTGAAATTTTTTGCCTGTGGTACTGGTACTGCCAGTCAGTAAAAAGTGCCTCCTAAAGTGCATTCACTTTAGGTCAGGTTGGACAAAATGTCGTCATGCATGGGAGGGTGTTTGAGAAGTCCATTGTCTCTCAGTTCACAACTGTGATTCCATAATGACAGCTGTTTTGTTTGTTTAGACCAGTTGGCCTTGTTAATGGATTCATGTCCAAGATTAATCCCCTTCAGAAGATAACAGCCCCTTGCAGAACTGTCATCTCTGCCTTCCCTAACAAATAGTGCTAGCTGAAAAATTCTGTTAAAGGCTGCTGAAGGATGCAGTTTCAGTCTGGAGCATTCAGAATGATGATGAGCATACAGAGCTCTTAATAAAAGAGTAAGAGTCATGGCTGGAGTTCTTTGCAGAGACAGGATTTGTGTTTTAATCACTCTAAACATTGTAAATGGTTTATGACTTTTTTCTGCTTTATTTGAAAACAACTGAGTTAGTGCACATAGTTCTCTTACAACTTATCAGGAAGCTGTTTCTTATGACGACTCAAACTTCCATGTAAGTTTGGAGCAGTCAAAGCTATTGTTTGGCATCTGATAAACCCAGAGCAGCTCTTGCGATTGGAGTTTTCAGTAAAATAAAGCCAGTCACCAGGAATTTTGGACTTGCTCCGTTTGATTTTCCAGTGTGAGGGTACTTGGTGGTATTGTGCAAAGCTGAAATTCACTGTAGGAACTTGGTGTGCAGCCTTCAGCTTGGTAACCCATGGGGTTACTCAGGACAGCGTCAGGTAACTGTGACCTATTTGTTTGCTACTACTGAATGGGGCACAAAGATAAATGTTTTTATTGTGAGAAGAAAACACAGATGTCTTTTAATGCTTATAATTTGAGATTTTATTGCAGGTAACTACATGGTGCCATTTACTACTCCTTTTCTTCTCCATGTGTGATGGTGTAGCATCATGACTTGTAGTCCAAGTTGCCTGCTGCATCACTAGGGGAAGACCAGACCTATTTGTGTGTCATCAAAAGAAATGAAAAGCAGTAGTGATTTTTCCTCAGAGCTTTAGTGCTTTCCGCTTAAACATCCAGCATAGGAATGTCAGTCAATTAATTGCTCAATCATTAAAAAATGGAGCATTTTGTTGCTTTGAATAAATCAAGCTCAATCAGTAACTCAGTAAAGCACTTCTGCAAAGCATAAGCTCAGAAAATGAGTTGGTGCTAATTCGTAAAGGCACTGGATAAAGAGCAGAATCTGCTGTTACTGGCATACTCCTGTAGAACTGATTTTTTTAGAAAGATGTAAAACATGCTTCTTTTTTTCTCACTCTCTTAGGAGTTTGGAACTTTTAACATATGGGACTTATTTCCTTTTTTAAAGGTAATTTGTACTTAGCACCCACATTCATGTGAGTGTCAAAACCAAGTCAGCACTGAATTTGCTATAGCCTGGGTCATCAGAAGGCGTTTCAGGCTGGTGGTACACAGAAAAGGCTAGTTAGATGGCTGATTAAAGTTAGCTGTATTTCAAAATAAGTGGTGCAGTAATTCAAGACCATCACGGTTTGCAACTTTTTTCTTTGTAGTAGTAAGGTGAAAAACACTTCTGGCTAATATATGACCTAACTTGAATTGTTTGCTTTTAAAACTGGTATACTAGCATCTGGAGAAATGCCAGACTGGGTTCTAGTTCTGCAAGTGCCAGTCCCTGAGTCAGTGTATGTTCTCTTCGCAGATCAGCACAAAGATGCCTAGTTATCCTACTGCTGCTTTGTGTTTGGGAGATTTGTAACATTTAGTTAAAATCATGCCACTATCAGGTATTTAAGGATTTCAAAACTCTCATCTGGACATGCATTGGATAGAAGTGGCTGAATAGGCCATTAGCAGCTTCCTGGTTTGTTACTGACTTGGCATTGAGCTTTGTGATTAACTACTATGGCATTACCAACTGATATTGGTGTTTGGAACTAAAGTGATATCCACCCAGCAGTGACCTCTCATCTGTAATGCTCCAAGTGTCTCATAGAGAGTTCTTGCTACTGAAAGTAAATTAAAAAAAGAAGTGAAAAAAAAAAAGTGATAGGTTACATACATTCCACCCAAAAAAGCACTTTCAGGTCTTACTGCTATAGGTCATACAATAATAATTAAAAAAACTTCATTATACTACAATTGAGTGGAATACTGAGATCTTCCAACAGGCTCCCTGGAGAGAAAAACATTTCAGACCTCTTTTAGTTAAAGAATTTCAGTTACCTGTGGCTTGATTAGCAGAAAATAGCACAGGCCATTTGCTTCCAGGGAGTTTATTTAATAATCATATCCTTACCCTTTCGCTGCTTATGTTTACCTTTACACAAGGATTTGGAAATGATGGCACTAGTGAGCAGTCAGCTAAGGTTCAGATTCCTTAATTTTATGAGTAGGAATACGAGACATAATCCAGATTTCTTAGTTGCCCGGCACGTAACAACATGATTTTGCTACGGTTCAGGAACCGAACACAGAAGAATGCTTTGCAGTCTTTGCTAACGTGCCCTTTGCCCTCTGGATCAAGCACGTAAAACGCAGTTACCGCAGTTTCTCCGGGGTCAGTGCCTGCAGAAGGCGGCGCTTTCCGCCCCGGCCCGAAGCCGGCCATTCCCCGCCGCCGCGGCGGCAGCCGGCCGGCAGGCTGGTGCGCTTCTCCGCCCCTCGCGGCCCTCCCTCCCTGCGGCGGCAGGGGAGGATGACAGCGCGGAAGGCTCCCAACGCCACTCCCGTCGGCTGCCGGGAATTTCTCGGGGGAAGAGCCGAGCCCGCTCCTCCCCGCGGCGGCCGAGGGACGGGCCGCGCGGACGGCTCCTCCGCTCTGCGTCACGGGGAAATGAGCGCCATCCCTTTCGTGACGCGATGGCTCCTCACTCCTAGATGGCGTGCAACCAGACGCTAAAACCTGGCGCTGGACGCTCGCAATACGTCACAAAACATTTATCAGCGTCACTCGCCGCTCCCACAGGAGCCACCTCTCGCGTAGCCCCGCCCACCGGTGGGGGGAGCTCGCCCCTCCTTCCGCGCCGCCGCCGCTCTACAGGCGTCACTTCCGGCCGCCGTGGCACCGCCGCCAGGATGATCCCGCCGGTGCAGGTCTCGCCCCTCATCAAGGTGAGGGCGGCGGGCGGCTGGCCCGCTACGGTCCGGGGCGAGGGGGCGGCCGGTGGCCTCCACGGGCCGGGGCGGGGTGGGCGGGAGGCGGCGGGCCAGGTCGGGCCTGGCCCGGCCCGGCCTGGCCTGGCCTGGCGGTGCGTGTGAGCTGAGCGAAGGGCGCGTCCTTGTCTCTGCCTCCTGCAGTTCACCCGGTACTCGGCCCTGCTGGTGGGGATGATCTACGGCAAGAAGCGATATGGTGAGTGCGGCGCCCCGGGCGGCCTCTCCCCCTTCCCTGCGCCCGCAAGGGCACCTTGAGGCGGCCGGTGCGGGCCGCGCAGCCACGGGCCAGGCCGCTCTTCTCCCCCCTCCCCACCGCAGCGGGAGCTGCCGAGGCCTCGGCAACGCTGGTTTGAAGTCACAGATTCATATGAAATGTGCCTTTGTGCCAGCGAAACTGTTTTTTCTTCATTTTTGAGTGAGCTAGCAGGTAGAGCTTTGTGCCAGCTTCTAGAAATTGTGTTTTAAAGCAAACTGTTTTAATGACAGACTACCTAAAGCCTATTGCTGAAGAAGAGAGAAGAATAGAGGCTGAAGAGAAAAAGAAACGTGAAGAACTTGAGCGGATTGCAAAAGAGCTTGCAGAAGGTAGTCCTTCAATTTAATGTATGCATCCCATGCCAAAGCACACGCACTGGCTTGCACGTGTACTGCTGTTTTACTGCAGTGTTTCTAGGAGAAATTTAGGCTTAAAACCAGTGGCTGCAGACCTGTGTGGATCCACGGAGCAGTGGTTAGGGTTGTGTGAAGGGTAAATAATGCTGCTGTTTGACAGCCTCTTCCAAATGTTAACATCAGTAGAGAAACAGTTAAAAACAGTTTTGCAGCCAAACAGGACTTGTTAAATGGCAATCTGAATTTCCACTGAGAAAACAAACGGCTAAAAGCAGCTGGTTATTCTGTGAGGAGTAACTGGAACTGTGTATTAACGGTACTCAGATGTCCCTTATTCAGCTGGACGCAGCAAGCCTGTGATCCTTTTTCTCCATGCAATGCAGAAATCTCACAAATGTGACTGATGATCTAAACCAGAAGTTGTAGGCAACTGCTTGTAATTGCAGCTCAAACTTTTAAGTGGTATTACTAGTGTAGTGTTGGAGGTCGGCTTCATTTGTTGTATCTCTCACATGAAGAGAAAATGCTGAAGGTGATCAACTGGGATTAGTACTGCTTCTTTTTTCTCATTCCCTTCCACCCTATAGTATTCCTGCTGCAGCATGCTGTCCCTCATCCTTATAGTACTCCTGCTGCAGCATGCTGTCCCTCATCCTTAAGATTATTTCTTAGGTCCCCTCTGCATTTGTAACAGAGGCTTCCTCCCCCCGCCTTGCAGAGGAGTGTGCTCTCTAGCTTTAATTCACCTAGGGTTTTTTAGGTGGACTTACAGTTAAGAAGAACTCAAGCTGTTCTTGGTGCAGCTACACACTTAGTAACTATTTCCCTGGGAAACAGTGACATTTACATTGTCCTAAACAAGACTAATGTTGAACAAAACCCTGTAAAATTAAATGAACTACACATATATAAAATCAAATATGCAAGTTGGTGAATTGTATTGTTCGCTTACTAGAGATAAAGCTATTTTGCACAGCTGTTTTACCATCTTAACTATATAGTCTCCATTGGTCATGGACTAAATAAATCGGTCTTTTAGACGTTTTCTAGTTTAGCTGAAACTTTTTGTATTTTTGGAGATAGAGGCTGTACTATAGTGTTGCTACCCCACTTAATAGTGGAATTCTGTGATTATATCCTTTAAAATGTTTAATCTATTTAAAAGTGGGACACAGATCACCTGTCTACTTTCCCAACAGTGTTTTTGTTGTGGTTTTCCAGTTAGAAAAGCAATTGTTGAAACATCATTCAGTGCAATGCAGTTGTGGAAGATGGTTCTTTAAAGACGGATAACTGGACATAATCTGTAATGATAGCTTTTTTCTGGGCTCATTTGAACTGTCAGTTCAGAAAACTGTCATTTACTAATGAGTAAGCCAAAAAAAGCGCCTTTACTCCAAAGCAATGAAATACACTTCTGTTGAGTAAGCAGAAGCAGGAATCATAAAAACTGGCTAGAAAGAAATGGCATACTTCAGGGTAGCCTTTGATCCCACTAATGCTTTACATATTTTAGTAGTGCATGGGAGTGACTAGCAGTCCTAACTATGTTTGTTTTTTCTTCCCTTCTAGCAAGTGAAGAGTCCATATTGAAATGAATGAAAGATTGGATCTTAATTTCACACATGGAAATATGTGGCTAGGCTCTGAACTACTCAGTGGTTGGTCGACTCTGCATGTTATTCTATCAATAAAGTACTTACAACACTTTGGTTGGTATTTTTTGAGTGAATTATGCAGAACAGCAGCAGAAGTACTTACAGAATGTGACAGGAAGCATTTGTCACATGCTGGCTGTTGCTGCGGCTGAAACACTCTGTTGTATTCCTCTAGCAACAGCCAGCCACTATGCCTATTACTCATAGGTGATGTTTGTGATCAGAAAATATGTACATTTTAATATATATGGGCAGGTGGGGGAGGCTGGCATAGCACTGGCTGCCTGAAGCTATTTATTAAATGGCTTGGCTGGGGAGTTGCTGTCATCTTTTTTCAGCTTTGTTATCACAGTGGATTATTGCATGATTCTTGCATTTGACAGTGCAGTCAAATTTGTTTGTGACTTGTCAAGCCGTGCTGAGATCTGAGGAATTAGTGCTGACTGACTAGTCAGATGTTTCTAAACGCATACCTTTCCAGATTTAGCAAATGGTCAAATGTTGTTCCCCAAAACTAAGAACAAGTTACAGTCAAATTGTAGTCTGTCTCTTTTATAAGAAGTGACTGGCTATGCAGGTGACTGATGTTTAAAAAATCAGTGGCCTTTAATGTGAAATTAAGTCTGCTTTTAGCAGGTAAGCTGGTAAGGCACCTCCTCAGCTGTACGGACCTCAAATGTCCCAGAAGAAGGTAGAAAGCCTACCCCTGTCAGCTGTGGTGTTGAGTGACTTGGTTTGTGTTCTTGTTTTTCTCACTGTAAGTGGTACTGGTAACTCTTAAAGATTCAGGGGGTCTGGTTTCTTGGACAAGGACTAGCTTCCTTTTTCTGACATTGCAGATTAGACAGCTGAAGCAGTGATTTCAGATCTAAATCTTTCCAAGGGATAGCAATCTTTCAGGAAACATTGTTGTAAGTTTTATTAAACTAATTGCTCTTAATAAATATACAGTCTCTTCTAGATTATGCTTTGGAAGAAATAAATTCTTAACTACCAGTGCACGTTCTCAACTGATAAAGAAAGCAGTGCTATGGACTATAGGGAAATGAAATATAACAAAACTGGATTTGAATGGAAAGTGTAACATATCTAATAACTGCAGGGGAAAGGGGTTAAGATGGGATATTTTCAAGGAGAAAAGGGGAACGGGAAGATCAGCTACATGTTGTCATGACTGGGTTTTTAGTTATTTGTTGGCTTAAATGTATACCTCATAGTATTGAAATGATAAGGTGATGCTAATGAAAGTAAAGATCTAGACTGCCAATTAGTTTAAAATTCTGTTTCTGCAAAATAGAAATAACGTATCATATCCTGACCTCTCAGGGTAACAGGATGTGTTGCATACTTAAAAGCCAGTAGTCTTCCAGAAGCCTCTTATTTTCAGGAGGTGTAAATTAGTTCTGAATTGCCAGAAAACTTTTTTTTTTTTTAAGCACTGGTGCTCAGCCTGTGTCTCTGGTGCTAGTCTGTAAACTGTCAAACGGTGGTTACGTGAAATAAGTGCTACTGAAAAACCACTGAAGCGCAACACTTGGGATTCAGCTGCGACTCAGTGCTTGAGCAAAACGTGATTGTAACAGGATGCTTACTTACTTCAAGCCGAAATACCTTTACTGCTGTTCTGTTAAGGGCTGGCCGTAGAGGTGGGGACTGCTTTTATCTTTGAGTTGCTGGAGCTGAACCCAGTTGCTAGAACAGCAGCTCTTGAGGGCTAAATGTGCTCACCTTCACCTGCTCCTACTGTCCCACTGTGTTAAGGTGTGGAACATGCCAGAGGGGGGAGTTTCATCCCTCCCCTCCTTGTACTTCCACCGTGGTGGTTGTTCATGCCAGCACTGACTTAGTCCCCGCTGAGGGCAGCGTGGCTGCTCCCAGCGGAGCTGAGCCTGTCCTTCCTGGTGAGTAAACGCAGCACATTTCACGGAGCAGGATCCCAGCCCACGCAACGGAGTCAGAGGTCTCTCTTCACAGAGGACGCTTAATGCAGCAGCCATACGGAGGGGTTTTGCCTGGAGTTTTGCTGTCTTGCCTAGCTCTAGGACCACAAATGAATCAGTCTGAACTCTCCCGTTGTCTTTTGCATTGTTCCTTTGTTACCCTCCCCATCCCACCCCCCCAAGAAGTTGTCCTGCGTTTGGGGCCCACATCTCTCTTGTAACCTAGATGATAAATGCTGGGCTGGGCTCTAAATGTGAAGGGGATGGGTTCTTCCTTTGCAGCCAAGGATGTCTGTCAGATCTGTAGGGATTAGCGTACAAGAATTCCCCACACAGGGTGAGGCAGAAGTGCCACCCTTTCCATACAGTCCTCAAAACCTGGCTACAGGGCCAGGCAAGAATGCTTTCCTTGTAATACCTCTTAAAATGGGATGAATTCCCATGTGTTACTGCAAAAGCTAGTTGCAAGAACTCTCTTAAGACTCATCTTTTGGAGTTTTAGAAAGCAGGCATTCTTTATTATGGCACAGGGCGCACAGGGGATATCTCCACCTAGTGTGCACTCCAGGTTACTTAATTACAAGGATTATATACAACTAAGATATAAATATTCATTACATTTCCAAGAAATTATTATCATATTCATGTTATTTCCTGGGACTCATTAACATACGTAAATGTCCTTCACACATGCGTACTTATGTCCATTGGT
>VYZW01029265.1:49528-70390 GCA_013401315.1 Balaeniceps rex | reverse complement strand
ATATCTAACAATATATTGCATTACAGAATTAAACAAGGTAGTAACATTAAGTTTGGGTGAGCAGTGCTCACTGAGCATCAAGATGAGAAGTAATTATATTTCAGTGAACATCTTAATTAAAATCAATACATTTTATTTTCTGATATGTTAATATTTGCATTTTTAAAAGATAAATTTGACTAGACAATTTTGGTTTGGTTTTGACTCTGATCCAGACTGCACAGAGATATCTCTTCAGTCCTATCAACTTGTGCTGCCTGAGTTTTTAAAAATTCCATGAGCTGCTTTCTGTTTTTAGGGGGAAAGGTCAACAAATTCACAATTTCAATTTAAACTGAATCTTAATAATCTGTATTTAGACTGTTTAATTTATCTTGGCAAGACGTGGAATTAAATACAAGTAAAAAACAACAAAAATGGGTTAATTCCTGCTCTTAAAGTCTGTGATAAAGCTTCCATTTCTTTTAATGGAAAAGAATCAAGCCACAGTTTCCCATCTTTCCCTTAATTACACTCATCACAATTTTCTTCCCATTCAATTCTAGTGCTCATCAAGCGTTACAGTTCTTGCCTTCCAAACATATACATCAAATTCCATAATTAATACTCACATTAGCTAGTTCATTAACATTAATTTCTAGTACTTCGTTGTGTTTACTGGGAGCAATTCCTCAGTCCTCTCAGTTTTCAGATCCTGTTCCTTGATGTATTATAAAAGTGTAAAAAATTATGTTGTCTACTCCAATGTGCAGCCATTCTTAACCTATATGTAATATTGCTGGATAGGTTTTGCCATAAATAGGATTCCTCAATCGAATTTCAGGCCCATGTTCTGTTAAAGAGCTCAATTGCAATGTTTGAACATTTGAAATACACCTCAAGAGAAGAAATGTGGGACAATGTCTCTAAATGATAAAAAGCTGAAACATCTAACATTTTAATTTACGGGTAAGTCTCCCAACTTTTAAATTTCTGTAAAATTGGAGTAAAATATTAAAGGCTCAAAGAGAAATGCTGTGTAGAGGGATTTGTTAGTGGAGAGCGAGCCCTGGAGTGCTACCTTTCTGANNNNTGGAGTGCTACCTTTCTGATTAAGATAACACTCAGTAGGGAATCTGTTTTCAACTCCTTAGGCTGAAGGAATAAATGCCATAGGAAGGATAAAATAAATTCTTGCTAAACAAATGCACAGCAAGTGTAGGAGTTAAAGACCAGCACAATAAACACAAGAACTAAGTGAGGATCATGAAGGGAAAGATTTGAAGAAGTGTGGGAGGTAAAGAGAATAACAAATGAGTATCACATTAAAACATCCAAACCAAGCCACAGATTGTGGATTTACAGCAAAAATGGAAAGCATTTCTGAAAAAGCATGAGAAAAGAAGTATAAGATTTAAAAGCATTGAGAATAAAATCATAAGCAATGGCTATANTAAAGGCTCAAAGAGAAATGCTGTGTAGAGGGATTTGTTAGTGGAGAGCGAGCCCTGGAGTGCTACCTTTCTGATTAAGATAACACTCAGTAGGGAATCTGTTTTGAACTCCTTAGGCTGAAGGAATAAATNAAGAACAAAAAGTTCATGCCAACAAAGAGTCATTACAGATGACTGATTGAAAAAGAAGGATGTTTAGAAAACAAAGGCTCATATATGAGAAATAAAAAGAGGAAAGTGTCCATGGTTACACAATGCAAATAGTTTTAGATGGAATATAATTTTTAATAGCAAGACAAACATTTGCCACTGTGGTTATGTTTTGAAGTTTATCATCTGTAGTTATCTTTCATTTCTGTATGATGACCATGTACGTGTGCTGAGATATTTAGGAACTCACAGTTACCTGTGTGTTATAAATGTCTGTTTCCGTTGAGTGTTCTGCACCAAACTGTTATCCTTGTATTATCACTAGTTTTTCTATAATATTCCTGTTGGCTCTATGTATGGACTGACAATGCAATGGAAACTACCAAAACAGGAGCTTCATTGGCTTAGTTCGTCACCTGAAAACAGACATCCATTGTATAACATTTTTCTTTCTTCTTTTAACAGTCTTATGTGAAAGACTGTTAAAACTACTGTTGCCTTGATTTGTACCTTCTCTAATTTTTCCGTATACCTGTCTTTAGGATAACTCACACCAAAACCTCATACTAAGGTTACCTTTGCTCTCATGGAAGCAGCTCAGAATCTTTTTTCCTTTCACTTGTGGGCAAGAGAATGGAGGAAACATTTCATTGGAATTTCTGTAGGGTTGTTCTCACCTACCCTACACTGGAAAGAGGTAGGAGTTGCTTTAAAGGTTTAAGTAACTTTGAGGTATCCCTGAGTATACTGGGAGGTATTTTATGAAATTGTTTAACTTCTTCCACACTGCCTCCTCAAAACAACCAACACTGAACTCCAGCTGTGCTAACTGAATTAACTGAATTAAGTAGCCCTTCCTTTCATTTCTGTTGTAAACTGAATTTATGAATAGCAGCTGAGAAACGTAAAACCAAAGACTTACTTTCAGTTTAACACATGCATTTTGTGAAATGGAAGCAAATACATCTGTCTCTGTACTAATTATCCAGACAAACTGGAAGTGAATATCTCTTTCATTTAACATGAAGACAGTATAGAGGTCATACAGTTCCCTAATCTTTTCAAAGTTGGTGCAATATCACTACTTTCTTCTTCAACAGTGTCCACTGAAATAGCTGGAGAAGATCCTGCCTGCAGGATACTGCCTAATACTTTAGGCCCAATTTCACAGGAAAGTTTAAGCAACAGCTCTACCTGAAAATGAGGAGTTTTATACTCATTGTAGGCTTTAGCAAATACGCTGACTGAGCAAGTAAAAAGATGTTCCTTCTTTTGCCCATTCACATTGTAAAGTCACCATGGATTCAGAGAATAAAACTGTGGGGTTCTGATCTTAGGCACCTCTCATAGAGACCTCCAAGCCACGTTAGGTCATCAGCTGCATTCTGCTAAGCCACAGTGACTGATCATCCATCCACTATTTTTAGCCTTGACATACAACATTTGGTTTTGTGGTGCTCTTCTCAAGATGGATCCTGCTTCTCAAGACACCAAAATTCATACATACTCAGGTATTTAACTAACCTTAAAAATAATTTCCATGACCATAAGCATGTACGTGAATGAATTTCTGGACAATGCTATGGTGCTCACTACCAAGATCAATCCTCAAATAAAGAACAAAGAACATTGGAATGTGTTCTTAAAAATACTTGTAAAATCTTCCTCTAAAAATAACAAGTGAAAATCTACCTATGCTAAAAACCAGTATTAAAAGTCTCATCAAGACCCCATCTATTTATTTCTGTAAGGAACCCATCGCGACAGTCTTTGAAATTCAATGTCTATCTGTATATCATATTCTTTCTCAAAAATATTTTATATACTTGATAAATATATATATACTTGATTACATTTCAAAATGTAAATGTGTATACTGAAACTAGAAAGAGAGGGGAAATAAAAGTTTGAAAATACTGAAAAAGTATGTCCATGGATACACAGTGCAAAATAAAAGTAAGCAAAGAAACTTTGGGCTACCTATGGTCTTTTGAAAGAAGTGCATAGTAAAGGTATTTTATATATCCCATTTTGCACTTCACTGTATTTCAGTGAAATCTGATAAGGAGTTAGAGGGCCGTGCCGCCTCTGAGATGTAGACCTGAGGGTGCAGTGAAGTTGGGTGGCTCTTGTTCCCCTATAGAAATCTGCTTTTTCTTTTCCCTTTGATAAAGCTGGCCAGATCTGCTGACTATTATGTGAGGCCACTGATCACCACCTGCCCGTCCTTTCATAGTCCTTTTTGGTATTCATGTTTCTCAAGAAAGAAGAAAAAAGAACAATCTCCAGGCAGCATGCAATGCAAGAGCTGCAATTTGCTGAAGGCTTATAATGGCCTTTCTCAGTACTTATTGTGCATTCAAACGGGGGCAGGCAGAATTTCTCCCTGGTTTAGGTGAAGAAGGGGCCTCCCATACTGCAGTGTATGAATGCTTCATGATTGTAATGTCGATAGATGCCTGTGTAATCCATTCATATAGAGATCTTAAATACATGTGATAATAAAACATACCATTTTTTTTTCACATTTCCATTTTTGCCAGTGCAGTTTTCCTTGAATTAAAACTTTTCTGCAGAGGAACTTACAGGGAGGTGTAAATGGATGGTATCCTGAACAGGAAGTCAATTACTTCTCATAATTCAAAAGAACACAAAATGTCAGCTACTCCTTGATTGACTCGTGTATGCCTCCAAATGAAGTTGGTAGGAATTGTATCTCTTCAAGGGGAATAAACTGTGCAAAAATGACAGAATTTGAGAAATAAAAATGTATTTATTTATTTAATGCATTTAATTCTTTGCTTTCAAAAAATCAAAGACAAGATAATTTTACTTTTTACAAGGAAAGATAAAACAGGAAAAGGGCTTTATATCCACTCTTCATGCACTTTTATTGTACCTTATGTCTGTAGACTTGTGGATAATCCTTTTGTGTAATGAAAGCGAAAGGCATTGTTCTGACGCTGTTAGCATTGTGTTTTCAAAGTCCCATTCTGAAAACAGTCTTAAACACAGTTTTAATAAGCTTTGCTTTACTCCAGCCAATTCAGTCACACTGTGCACAGAGCATGAGGCAGTC
Source organism: Balaeniceps rex (assembly GCA_013401315.1). Lineage (NCBI taxonomy): Eukaryota > Metazoa > Chordata > Aves > Pelecaniformes > Balaenicipitidae > Balaeniceps > Balaeniceps rex. Next base: position 65,728 of record VYZW01029265.1, on the reverse strand, counting down.
AGCTGAGGAATGATAATAATTCTTTCCCTCCACAGGAGCCCAGAATACACAGCCCAGTGCCAATATGGTAATAGCTCTCAGAAAGACACCTTCCAAAGGACAGCTGAACCTAGATTCCTTCCCATTTAAAGCACTCATAACTGATGCGTGGTGTGAGATGGCTGTGTTTTCAACCACAGGTTTCACTATCATGCAAAGAATATATTTTTATGTTTCTGGTTTTTGCCTATTTTCCTCTGCATTTAATTAGCTGTTAAGTAAGCATTTCTTTTCCAATGGAATTTTGCTTCTGTTTTTAAATTACTGAAAAAGATGTAGCTGTAAAAGACCCAGAACAACACATCGACATAATATTCCATGGGCAGATGGCATGCTAGCCTGACCTTGTTTATCACTGGACCACATCCTGTGACAAGGTTTTTTTGTAACGACTGCAGCAGTCCCAGGCTTTCCATGTATCACGTTCCTCCCTTCTTATTCAGATAACACAACTGTAAGGTCAGAGTGGCATTTCTAATTGTTGACTTAGTATTGTAGTGCCTAATTCTGCTGGAGACCTTTGAAATTTTAAAATATATATTTCAATCAATTTTTTTGTAAAAAACATTTTAATGAACGATATTACAATTATTGATACAGACTTTGAACACAGCAGAACTTCTATTAAAAAGAGTATATGATTTTTTTACTCCTTTCAGGTTAATAAAAAATCTGTTTAAACCACCTGGTTGTTTGGTTTCTATTTGAAATGTATTTGGAGTTTATTGTCTCATAAGTTTCAAGCCAACTATATCTGTAGCAGGTATAACCACATCATTTTTATACATTAAAAATACAAAAATTATCTTTTATATCACATACTTAAAAACTTTTTTCCCTAAAAAATGAAGTAGAGGTATTATTTACTACAGGAAACAATTTTTTCTATACAAAGATTTTCAACTCAAACGACGCATATATTTTAATTTCAAATTATATATATCTTAATGTTTCCATCATTCTTGTCTTTTATACTGTTACTAGCTTTTTTGAGTTTCAGCCTCCTCCAAATTTCTACCAAATAAGTAGGAGTTCCAACAGAAAGTAATTTCTGTTCATAAAGTAATAATAAATCTAGGGGAGAAGAACATTTATCCTTCTTTCTATGAAAACATCCTCCACAGTTTGGCTCGTCCAGATGCTGCCCTTTAAGAAGAGGAAAAGCTGAAGCTCAAAAGCTGGCAGATCTTTGCACATGGTAAGGTCAGCAGAAATTTCAGCAGACTATACTCTTTATTTTGGCAGTGCTTTGTATGCATATATGGCTTCAGCTGAAGTTTACACATCTGCACTTTAAAAACACAATGTCATTTTTCATCCAATCACTAGTCCATATAAGTGCTAGATTTTAAGCTTTGTTTCAATCCACAGTGCTTTATTTTGGCTTTAGAGTACAGATCTAACTCCCTAGCAACTATAATACATGAAGACTCTTTCATCAACTTTCAGGCTAGGAATAATATGTAGAATGTATTTGTTTGATAATAAAGGATGAGTTGCAAAAGAAAACTTAAAAGATGACCCAAACAGAGACTGTTTTGGACAAATTTTGTCAGAAATGTTTCATATCTAATGTTTGTACAAAATACATATAATGACAAATTATATATGTAAAACAGAGACCTCTGAATTAACATGGTGGGCTGACAGGATGTTCAAATGTTTTTTCTATAAGATATTGGACTTTAGGGCTCCATCTGGCATATTCTCACCTTCAGCAGTGTCCTGGTTTCAGCTGGGTCAGAGTTAATTTTCTTCCTAGTAGCTGGCATAGTGCTGTGTTTTGGATTTAGGATGAGAAGAATGCTGATAACACACTGATGTTTTAGTTGTTGCCAAGTAGTGCTTACCCTAGTCAAGGACTTTCTTTTTCAGCTTCCCATGCTCTGCCAGGTGCACAAGAAGTTGGGAGGGGGCACAGCCCAAGATAGTTGATCCAAATTGACCAAAGGGCTATTCCATACCATATGACGTCATGCTCAGTATATAAACCGAGGCGAGTTGGCCGGGGGGCAGCGATCGCTGCTCGGGGACTGGCTGGGTGTCGGTCGGCAGGTGGTGAGCGGTTGCATCACTTGTTTTCTTTTCCCTGGGTTTTGTTTGTCTCTCTTGTTCTCCTATTCATTGCAATTGTTATTATTATTATTACTATTATTATTATTATTATTTTATTTCCATTATTAAACTGTTCTTATCTCAACCCGTGGGTTTTCTTACTCTTGCCCTTCCGATTCTCTCCCCCATCCTACCGGGAGGGGAGGGTGAGCGAGCGGCTGTGTGGTGCTCAGCTGCCGACTGGGGCTAAACCACAACAAGCAGGCACTCAGACCTCCTGCAGCCTAGCAAACCCTGCAGTCCCAAGTCCCTTCTTCAATCCCGTGGCCCCGGTCATACTGTGATTACCGTTACTTGTACTATGAGACTGTCTTGGTCTCCAGCAGAAGCTTCCTATACCCTCACCGCCCCTGGAGGGGGTCCCTGGCCTGTGTTAGCTCCTGAAGCACATCAGAGAATAACCTGGGGAGAACATTAGGTAGCTGGTGCTAAAGTCACAGCAGAGACTCTTCTTACAGTTTAACGCCCTACATGATCAAGTCTCAGTGCTCATGGACATGTGCACTGTTTTATTACAGATATAGGTGTTCTCTCAGAGCCTTACTGCATGATGCTTGAGGTAACTTTTTTTTTTTTAATTGCATATATATATGCAATATATATGGAGAAAAATAAACTCAGAATGTTTAATCTTTATTATGCTGGTAGGTCCATAGCCTCCAAGTCGCTGCTTGAGTCACCCCAGTATCTGCCCCTTGTCTATGCTCTATTACATTGCTATATATTTTGGTGTTTTAACTTAATGCAGAATTCACCTAAAACAGTTGTTCCATATTTCAGGGAAATGCAACAGTACAGAGAGGATAATGATTCAAACCAACCCAATCTGAGCAAGCTTTCTAGCAAATTAAAAGGAATAATGCATATGCTGGAGAAAAGAAAAATACTCTCCTCATAAGAAGGCACAGCAGAGAGCTGCACAAGCAGAACTCCTCACTTTCATCTGCAGAACTGAAGTATGACATGTTATTATCTGTTTATGCAATGCTACTTCTATTTTGGTTGCTTAGTTCTTCCTATCCTAGCATCCTGCTTTCGTTTGTACTTTACTTTGCTAATCCTTAGCTGCTCAGGCTGAAATTTCCTGTGCTGGATATCTGTCTCAGAATGGAAAGCTTTAGGAAAAGAGATTTAACAGTTTCTAGACTGAGATTAGTAAAATGTGTTATTTTCCCATGTTAACAAATTATTCAGCAATAGTTACACTTAAGAACCTCTAATTCCTCCAGATTTTTCAACAGAAACTTGAATTTTGCCGTGATATCTTGATTTCTAATGCTTTCAGTGAAAATCACCCTTATATGGCAAAATTATTTTCCTCTGTAAAGAACCATATTCCTCGCATAATTCATTGAGACTTGATTGAGAACAGCTGTTAAATTATCCAATGATTACTTTTCTACTGAACATACTTTGCGCCAAAAAGCACCTGTCCGCATATGGACTGTACACGTATTATCCTACAGACTAGCTGTGCAGAATTTTACTGGAGACACATTGCTTGTAGGCATTATCTTGTGTTTTACATGTTTTTAATACAATCTTTAATTATGTGTTCCATAGGGTGTTTTTTAAGGATGAATGGGAGCTGGACAGTATCTCAGGACCATTATATATGGCACCTGGGGAACTGCTAGGATTGTGCAGTGAACGATGCTGCTGTGGGGTGAAACATTGCCTCAGTAACAGACTGTGATTATGAATGAAGCAAGGTTTTGGAAGGAAGAAAGCAAGCTGGGAGAATTCTACTCCATCTCTGCTTCAGACTTTCTATGTGATGCATGAAAAGTCTTTCAAACTGAACGTTTCATAGCTGACCATTAACTGTTCCTTATCTCTGGTTGCCCTACAAATACCTTAGGCTGTGATTTGCAGAACAGGTGACCATCTGTACCTGCAGGTAACGTCAGGGAGAAAGTTTATCTTAAGGTCTCAAGTTGGTCAACCGTGAGTAGTGAAAACCCCTAATAATTTTACCACCAGTCCTGTGCTGTCCCTAATACTGTTTCAAGAAAAAGGATGGTTATTGAGAATACATAGTAGAGCTCATTGAAAACTTCCCCAGGGAATTTTAATGACAAAATATGAATTTGATGTGGCCAAAATAGTTTATGAGAAAATGCCAATTCCATCAAAACTTCAAACAGGAACCAGGTTGGCCCTCCCTGTATACAATTGTGGAGAACCTCTTCTGAAATTTAAAAAAAATAAATTGGAGGAAGTTGAACATTAACTAGTATAAACAATATTGGGGCAGAATTATATCTTTTATTGTGTTCCCTTTTCTTGTCCTAATAGACTGTACATTGGTCAACAGCCCCAAGACATATGTCTTCTCCCTGAGATAGCTGAAGAAAGGAGGGTTTCAGGAACCGCTATACCTTCAACAGGTGTCCAGCCAGGGCTGAATCAGGAGTGCAATTCAGGTCCCAGAGCAACCTAGTGACGCTGGTTTTGGTAGGTGTGTCCATCTTCCATTCCCATATAAAGGTAAAGGATTTCTACTGGCCTTGCTGCAGGTTGTGTGATGCAACTCCAGCATGGGATCTGCAAATAAAACACATAAACTCCTGCATCACCTGAGTTTCACTGGTTTTGCTACCTGAAATGACTCGTAATAATAAATGACTCTCCTTAACCAACTCTTTGATTGGAAATGAGTCTTTTGCTAAAAGAAACTTGCTACTGAAAATTGTTCAGCACTTGTCAGGTAATACATTATTAGATTATCTCCAATTTAAATGTTATCATGCTGTGGAGGAATCTGCCTACCTGTCCCTCCAGTGCATTACTACTTTTAGTTCCCCTTTTTATTACAGAGCAATACTTAATTAAAGATTTTGGTTTTTTAAGTTTTGATAAGCCACACAGTAATTTGGGTTAGAACTATGTAAAAAATAACTTTTAAAGGAAAGTAATACAAAAAGTATTGCTATTGCTCATCAGTCATTAACATGAAAAATATGCTCAACATCTTTCATGTGTCTATGTCTCACTAAAAAAACCTGTAGTTTAGGAAGGTTTTAGTTAGCAGATATTGAGGTTTGGTTTATATTTGCATTTTTTATATTTGCATTTATATATATACATGACATCCATGTAGTCTAGAACACTCTTTCTTAAAATTGTGAGGTGTGTCCTTCATGTGAATATGTACATATCTATCCTTGGTCTGCACTGAGAAAATTTTAAGGGAAATATCTGCACCTCCATTCTTTTCCAGTGGGTAGAATGAATACTACAATAGTCAGTGATATGAGGAAGGTGACAGGTCCCCAGCTATACACCTGACAGTATTTATGACAAAGCTAGTTCTGTTAAACAGTTCAGTCTGTCATAAACAACAGATCGTCAGTCTGAAGAGGTTATATGAAGTGGTTTATTAACGAGAACAGAAAAAATCTGGATTATTCATTACACTGAACAGCAAAAATGTGGGTTATATAGACATTACAGCAAGCTCATATACATTTGGATGAAGCCATATTTTTAAAAAGACAGCTATATTTTTTTGCTTTGCTTTATAATGAGGCAGTATACAGATTTACCAATTACCACAGCATGTGTTCCGACTGTACTTTATAATAAATAAACACCCAGATGGGAATCCTACAATAAACTATTTTATGCTCCTTTTTAAATGCAAGTATTGGAACATAGCATATTTTTGTTATGATAACCTACCTGTGGAGCTGCAAACTGAAGTTACTTTAATAATATATCTTTAATATACTCTCTTACAATCTGTGTATCTGTATATTATTCTAGCCAGCATGGATTTAGAGAAGAGAAATTTGTGGCTGTATGAACTCACCTCCTATCTGTAATGTAAAAAGATTGATTTTAAGTTTATTATTTGAGTGTATTATTTAATTACATAACTAAAGGCCAGACTAGCATTTTGCTAATCTAAAAAATATTTTGTCAGTCATAAGACTTCACAGAGGAACTCTGAGTATTCAACTAAGCTCATTAACTGGGAGATTTCACTAGTAGCTTCTCTTATACAACAGCTCAAAACCTTCTGTTTGCATAGTTTTCTTCCAAGTTCCCTTCAGATCAAAGGTACTGCCACTCATGCACACCTAAGACATCAGGATAGCTGTGGGCATAAAGGATTGCATTAATCTTGCTTAACTTTTCATGCCTACAGGACTCATCTGCAGCGCTTTCTGTAATCAAGGATAGAACACTTACAGAACGCAATTTGTCTCACTGTGAAGTGAAGATGAAATAAGCCAAGTTTGCTGAGATTAATTTTGTTCACCCAAAAGAGTGCTATGACTTAGAAGGCAGGCAACAGAAGATGTAAAGACAAGGTTAAGGAGGAGAGTTTATAAAAGCCTGTGGCAGGTTAGCTTTGGCCAAATGCCAAAAGCCGACCCAGCTACTCACTCACTACCATCCCCTCAGTAGGATGAGGTGCAGAGAAAATAGAAAGAGAAGGAATGGGAAATTTGTAGGTCAAGATACAGGCAGAGAGATCGTTTATTAATTACTGTTGTAGGCAAAAAAGACTCAACTTGGGGAAAATTAAATTTAATTTATTGTCAATTAAAATAAATTTGGATAGTGAGAAACAAAAGCCAAACATAAACCCAACACCTTTCCTCCTCCATTGCCCAGCATCCGCTTCACTCCTTCACTCCAGATGCCCCTGGAGAGGGGATGGGGAATGGGGGTTGTGGTCAGTCCATAACAGCTTCTCTCTGCCTCTCCTTCCCTCTCACACTTTTCCTCCTCCAATGTGGGCTCTCCGCAGGCCGCCTTTCCTTCAGGAGATATCCACCTGCTCCGGCATGGGGTCCTCCATGAGCTGCAGTGTGGATATTTGCTCCACCATGGACTTCCCCACAGGCTGCAGGGGAACCTCTGCTCCAGCACCTGGAGCACCAACTCCCCCTTCTTCCTCTCTGACCTCAGTGTTCACACTGATGCTTTTCACACCTTTTTGCTCGCTCCTCACTGCCTGCACAGTGTTTTTTACCCTTTCTTGAATATGTTTTCCCCGAGGCGCCACCACCTTGGCTGCAGAGGTCAGCTGTGCCCTGCGATGGGTAGGCTGGAGCTGGCTGCAACTGGGATGTGTCTGGCACGGGGCACCCCAGACTCTCCTCACAGAGGCTGCCTTGCAGCGCCCCGCTGCCAACACCTTAAAGCCTACTCCAAATACAAAGCCCAATAAACAACTTGCATTATTTAAGTGTGAGGAACCTAAGAAATAATAATTCAAACACTTTAATTTACTGTTTTTTAGCAGAGTTCCGACAGTATATTCCACATCCCAATGTCTCTTGTACTAGACTGATTTGGTATTTTTTATTTAAATCAAATGACACTCATGATCTTACTACACCATTTTTCCAGTACTTACAAGGGCCCCAGGGCCTGATAAAATTATGGCCTCTCCTAAGAACTGTAGCCTCTGTTACAAGTGAACAAATCACTTTTGTTATATTTTGTTCATTGTCATTTTATTCAGCCTAAACTCAGACTGTCTTTGGAGAGGACTATCTTTCTCCACTGACTGTCCTGGGAGAAAAAAATTAGGTGCCATTAACATGAGTGCCCTTAGCTGCCCTACTGGCTAAAGCTGAACTTGTTTGAAAGCCATCTCCTTTTTATATACTCCTAATACATTTTCACTGCCTAATAATGATCAGAGGCAGGTTTACTTTGGGCTGTGAATGTAAGTAAAATGGCATTGAAGAGGATCAAGTGGACCCCTGAACTCAGATATGAATTCTTTATCTCTCCAGAGCACTTTGGTTCCAGGTTGAGATTGTGCCCAGACGATCAGCTCAGAGCAGGAAGAGAGTCACCTTCACCTCTTTGGGGCTCAGGAAAAGCAATGAATTTACTGAAACAGGTTAGATCTTCTTTGCTGTGTCACCAGTTTACCTAAAATCTTCTCAAATTTGCAACAGTAGGACACTAGTCTTACTGCTGAACTCTCTTACTTTGGTCCATTATAGTGGCTTTCAGTCTTTTAAGGCTCTTCAATTTAACACAATGTTTTTGGAATATATTGGGATCAGTATTGTGTGGGATGGATAGTCTACAGGTTCCTTTTTTTAATTACAGACACCTGCAATTGAAAAGGCTTGAAATCAGTGACCCAGGTGATTCCTCTCCTGCCTGTGGAAAAAATAAGTAAGCAGTAGAGTATGACTGGAGTCAGTTTATCAGGTATCCCACCTTGCGAGTGATGTTTTCCAAAACCAGGTACAAAATTATTATCTTTCTGTTCTTTCATGGCTCGTTTTAATACATAATTATTGATGATTATTTGTTGAGAATGCTGCTGTTCTCATGTAGTCATACAAATTCTGGCATGCTGATGGTCCAAAGAGATTAGGTACTCTTGCAGTGAAACATCCCTCTGTACTGTGTAAGCAAGCAACATAAATAACGAATATGATGATGGACCTCTTAAGACTTGGTATTAAAGAAATAAAGTTACTTTTAGTTATCTGTGTTTTAACTAAACATTTACATAGGCTTCAGGAATTGTGCAGGTATCTACTGTTAGAACAGTATCCTAAGGAGACCACTGGCATTCACATTTGGCATTCATGTATAGGATTGCTACTCTCTATTGTCATGTTTCCTTCCTATTTAGCCTGCTCTGTAAGAGTTTAATGGACTACACTGCGTAGCATTCTATCTTTCATTTGGAAGAGGTATGCCTTTCCAGACTATTGGTATATTTTACAGCATAGTGAAACAAGTCTTCCACATTATTAACTCAGTCCCTCCTTGTAGCTTGTAATTCCAATTTGTCTGATGTGTTATCTCTTAAAGACAAATAGGAAATACTTGTGGGTAAAATAACAACAGTGAAGAAGCTCAAGGAAGCTGTTAAATAGTATTCACATGATTTGACAAATTGTCCAGCCACAGCAACACCATAACTTGCAATAACATACATCCTTTCAATGCTCTCATCACTGGTCTCTCTTCAGTACATATAAGCATATTGTGGATTTCATAATCTCAAAGTAAAGTGTTGGGGAATTTTCGAAAGCTCAGTTGTAAAATTGCTGGATTTCCCAGTACGGCCAGCACTCTGTTCAGGAATTATAAGAATGGCTTAGATGATGAAAATGTAAAAGTAATTTGTGAGTTCTCTTTCTCTATTTCTGAGCTCTTAAGTCTTCCTTGCTCTTTATGTTAGAAATTTACTTTTGATGTACACAAAACCTGAACTTCTCATTTTAATAATTTGATTGTAATACCTTGGACTTTAGGAAAATAGCAGTGATCCAAGAGCTGTGATAAAATTGGGCTAAATGTGAAAACTGGTTTCCAACAAATATACAGTTGCACGTGTGTCTACTAGTAACTAGGTATTAATAAGAATCATGGAGGAAGAATACAAGTTGAGCAACAAAAAAAAGTTGTAATTAATCTTTTCCTTCATTGTACTATATGGACAGTAGGAAAATAATAGCAATAATTATCCATAATGAGTTTAATATAAGAAACTCTTGCCTTTGTCTCATAGGTCTTGGTGTTAGAATTTCCATTCAAGGCTCTTCCTTTAGTGGTGGACAGGTAATGTGGATCACAGGCATAACACCACTTGCATTCCTCATCTTTTCACTTCCCCAGTGTTTTCCTAGATAGGACTATTTGCACCTACAGTCATGGGGTACTTTTTTGTTCAGTGACTGTGCTCTTCACCACAAGTCACCATTCCTATTACCATTTCTTTCTTTGTTTATATGTGGCAACTTTCACATGTGGATCTTTCACGCCTTCTGTAGGATGGGCAGTCTCCTTTCTGGCCTGCACCCCATGGCCTTCCAACCACGTTCACTGAGGAACACTTCCCAGGCCCACAGCCTTTCTCTGGCCTATACAGTTGCTATGTCTTATGCAGGCTGAGCCCAGACTAGCTGCTGTCATCAGCTGAGATGAAGGATTTGACAGATGGAAAACTTGTGGTACCTTTAAACAGATCCAAAGTGGAGGTTGTGACACTTGTTACATACATGGGAAAGCTAGATGTAACACTTACTGCTTCGGCAGATACAGTTCTTCATACCTTCTAAAGATTCATAGGGATTTGACAGGTTTAGTTCTGAAACAATTAAGTAGTTGAGCTCCTTCTTAGGAGGATTCTATGTCTTTTGTCACAAGAGTATGAGATTTCAGGCAGCTGAGTGACAAGCATCTACTTTTTGGTAAGGAAGATGTCTGGAGTACATGTTGTGGCAGTTGTGGGTTCTATCATCCTCTTGGATCAGAAGGATCTTTGCCATATTTTCTTCATATCTGGACGACTGTCAGTATTTACCAGCGCACACCTCAGAATGAACTTTTCCTATTTGAAGAATGGTTTGGTGGTTTTACTTATATGTGTATGTAGTGTTATCATAAATCCATGCTGCTCTTGCCTGCTTCTCTTTCACACACACTGTACTTCCCTGGTGCTATTTTCTGTGCGCTAATATCATGTTCCATATCAGAGGTCATTGCTGGGAACTGACCTGCCCTGCAGTGTCTCTTGTATTGCCCTTTCCCAGTCAAATCCACTCTTTTAGACCCTGTTTTTAAGTCCTCAGCAGCTCTATATGTCCATACCCTCACATTTTTCTTCACCTTACTTCTCTGCTCTGGATGCTAGTTAGCTCATGTAATTCCTATTCTTCTCTTGAATCCATAAGAGAGGCAGCAGCAACTGAAAGGCATCTTCTGTTCACTTCCCTCTGCTGTAGTGCTACTCACAAGTTGTCCCAACACTGACTAGGTATTCAGAGATTCAGGAACCAGGTAAGACAGAAAGAAAAATGGTCTTGCCTGTTCCAAGTGCACAATCCCAAGATCACTAAAATTTTGAAGGGAAATAAGAAGAAAAAGCTTTCTGTTGGCTTCAGCAGGGGCCACAATTTTACATTCTTTGCTTCCAGTCAGATCTTCAATATGATTGTCATACACCATTTTGAAAATAACATGTATAATGCAGTTACAGTGGTTGTCAGAATGGTTAAAGGATGATTTCCTCTTAAACCACTATTTTGAGGCTTTTATAAACTGAAAATTATTGCTTGCATGGATGACTTTTCTTCAGACATGTTTTCAATGCCAAGGTTATTTCTTTTCTTTGACTGAAGGAGGGATTTGATAAAATTAAATATTTCTGGTTTTGAGCTATCTGAGTGGGAAAAAAAATGACAGTTTCATGCTTTGGAAAAAACATTGAGATGCTTATTTGCACTGAGTACTGCAAAATGACTTAATTTTATCTTCAAATTTGTCACTCACAGAAGAGTAATTACATTTTGAAGAAAAGCTGTTTAAGGAAAAAACTTTTTGCTTGAAAATGGCAAAAAGGGCAAGATGGAACAGGTCCCTCAGTTTCCAAAATAAACCAGATATGCTTTTAGTGACATTTAAATGCATGTGTATGTATATGCCTGCAAATAAGTTCTTTATATTGGATATTGGTTTGTTGTCAATCATCCTGTTTTATAACTTCGCAGCTACTCAATGTCTATAGAAGGTGGAGCTAATAGGAAAAAAAAAATGTGCCTGAGGTTATTTCATTTTTCTTCTTATAATAACTTGTCCTTTGTGGCATATAACTATACTATGCGTAAAACATTCAGGTTGAAACTGCCTGACCCATTCCCAAAGCATAATCTAGCTCCTGTCCTAAATGAGGTAAGAATCCAGTGACAATTATGATCATGCAGTTATGTAGTATATCATCTTAGAGAGACTATTATAGCAAATTAGTAAGGTTATATATTACAATAGCTATCTCTGTTCTAGCATTTCCTAATTTCTGAGTTTTCTGCTTCGTAGTCCTATCATCCTTTTACCACTCTGTTACAACCTCTTGTGTTTAATCTGACTATATATTGGAACTGCAAAGCTGATACAAATTTTCTTTAGATTGCTTTTTTGCATAGCAGTTTTTTAGTTCATAGTAATCCCTGAGGTATACAAAACTTGAAAAAGTTGTGTGGAACCCTGTGGTCAGTCACTTCACCTAGAAGTTCTCTTATGGTACTATGGTAAGTGCATGATAAGAATAACAGTAAGATCAGAAATGGTTTGGATAATATAGTTTTAACATTTCAGCTTTGCACTGCTTATATGTGTCACTAAGCATCTCATCTTTCCCTGTTTGAAGTTCCTAACTCCACTTTCTATGACCAATCTACATCACACTTTTTTTCAAGCTTCCTATTTTTACTGGAATAATATCTTAATGCTGCCTGAATTCTTCAAAGTTCCTTCTTCTCTTTAAAATTCCTTTCAAATTATGCATTTTTCCATCTCTGCCACAGTGACACATCTTCCTATCTGAAACTTACATGGCACTGAAATTCCACCCCATTAAAGTCAATGGAAGGTTTGCCATTACCTTCAGTGACTACACCAGATTCATGTGTGATGCATGCAAATGAAAAATAAGCAACTTCATGAGACTTTTGGAAACCTTCTTCCATCTTGCCTAATGTCATCTATATCCATGCCAAGTCATGTCTCATTTACCAAGCTAAGACTAGCACAGCTTTAGTGCTAAGTACATAATGGATTTCAAGTTCCTGAGAAGCAGTGTTGTTTAATTCTGCCAGTAAAGTACCTTATCCACATGCTGTTCATGAGTTTTATAAAGATATGAAATTGCTATTCTGTACATACCACATGTCCCTTACAAATATAAACCTCCAAATTTAAATGCAAAACTTCACTGAGAGAAAAACAAGTTTTGACTTTGGTTTTGATCACTCAGATTTTTCTACTGAAATGACTTTGATAAGAGTGAATTGCTTTTCTCTGAGGGAAGTATAATTTTCTGCAGTATGCTTTGACTTGTAAATAGTGAAAAAAACAAAGGACTAAAAAAAGAATCATTTTAGTCTAACAAAGGATGATATTCAGCAAAGCAACTAATCACAAGCTAACATTAAAAAAAAAGTGGGGAAATACACATAAAGTTTAGTACGCTCAGAAATACTTTGGTGAACCAGGGGCACATTGAAGATGCCTATGTTAATTTATACACTACAGTTATTATGGCCAAAGAAAATATCCCATGATGGGAGTTATTCGTGCACCACTGTTGCAACAGAAATTTAGCAACAAACTTACAGCTGTAATAATAACCATGAAGTTAGGCTCCAGTTTTGAACTGTGTTAAAATAAAGTAATTCTTGCTGGAGAAATTTTGCGTAATTTTTTCTGGTACCCACCTGTCAAAGGTACTACTGCACTGTTCAGAAAAAGATGATCACTTCTATGTAAATGACAGTAGCCACTTTGTAATCACTTATTTTCCTATTTCTTTATCTTTTTTTTATGCAACAAATACATATGAAATATTGTGATAGCTGGTTTAAGTTTCTTATTTTCTACATGATCATTACCTGTGCTTTTAAATTGTCTCCAAGTTTTATTGTATCTAAATATTTTGACAGCTGTAATTCAATTAGGACTCACTATAACAAACTGTTTAAAGGGAATAAACATAACACCAGGTTTAGGTGATTCTTGAATTTGGCAGAATTTTCTGTAATTAAGAGACACCATATTGTGAAGGTATTTTGTTGGTATGATTCTCACCTTATTTTCCTTGGCAAACTCATGGTTTTTCTTTAGAAACAGTTTGTTAGTCAAGTGAAACTCTCATTAAAAGCCAACAAATCAATAATGTTTAAGAAACACTGAATAGGTTCTTAAGAAGTCTTAAAGAAACACAGGTCTGCTGCTGGCAGAGAGGTTCAACTGTTTTCCCTCCAGCTGAGCCTAAAGGCAGTCAAGAAATACTGGTTCTCTAGTTCCTATGAAGCCTTCTGATACTGCCAGCCTGAATACTGTTGAAATGCTTGAATGCATAGGAGGACCATTAAAACAGTTTTGTTTTACTGAACTGATATTAGCAAAGTCCTTTTGAGGTGAAGCAAAGCACAGTCAACTTCAGTCACACCCAAGCAAAATATATCAGTAAATGTACCATGTAATCACCAGCATGGAAGTGTGATTGCATTAAACAGTAGTTTTTCAGCTAGTATCTTTGGGCTTTAACCAACCTTCAGAAGAGGAAGAAGGGTGGACCAAAATCATAGAAATTGAGGACTATGACCAATTTTTGTGTCACTTCAATAAAAATGTCTATGTGACTACTTTACAGTTTGTTTAAATGGGATATTTGGGAACCACTAGATCCTTCTGTATTTCATCAGACAAATTCTCTTTAAATACAATGAATTAAATTGCTCATCCTTTTTCACTCACTCTTTTGCCTGAGTGAAATCTGTGTGCATTTTAAGGTGCCCAGCATTTCAGAGCCTCTTAGCCTGAGAAAGAAGGAAGCTGAGGATCAAAACCACGAGTCCTATGATTAAATTATGACAAAGCTCTACTAAGAACACGAATTTAAAGCAGGTTAAGGTAAGGAGGGAGTATTCATACCACATAATGTTTAGGCACCTAATCTAGCAGCCTGGATTCCGTGTATAGCCAGAACACAAAGCAGGATGCAAACTATGTGTCCTTTAGTGGCCTAGGCTCCTAACTTTAGCTGTGTAATGTAGGTGATACACCCTCAAAGCATTAAGCAATCTTAACTGCAAGTACTATGGCCACTTCCACAAGTAATACTTAGAAGGTATTAAAATAAGCAGTGTTAGTTAAAGGCATCATAATCACATCCCTGACGGATAGCCTACTAAATTTTGCACACAAGTTATTAGGGGGGCTGGGCTTTTTAAATCTATATTATTACAGCTCTTAGATTTTGCTTTTCTGTGTCAATTTTAAAATGTGAAATTTCCCATTTGACTTTTCAAATGTCCTTCTTTTTTTTTTTCTTCCCCAGTCCTTCTGAAAGACAACTGTGCCAGCTGTTCAATAATGAGGTTAGCCAGATATGGCAAGCAGATCTCTGAAAGAAAAGAGAATCCACTTGCTTAGATTTTTCATGTAAGGTCTATGTAATCAGATGAAAACAGGAAAAAAATCCCTGATATTAGAACTTGATATCTAGAGTACAAGGAAACTCTTTGGCAATTTTAATTCAGGTTCTAGAGTAATGGGATCCTCTACAGCCACATAAAAAGCAGATCTGAGGACTAAGAGGTTAAGCTTTCAACATTCTCTCATGCTGTTCCACTGTGTGATATTAACTGCAGGTAAAATAAAGCTACACTGGTTTTACTGGCATATCAGGTATTATAGGTGTTCTGGTAAGATAAGTGCAAAAATGTATATTCTAGTATATGATAGAAGCTATACCAAATAACATTTTTGATGGAGATGTTCAGGACTGACAAATGCATTTAGGATAAGATTTTCAACTTTAAAAATAGGTGGAAGTTAAGTTCAATGAAGACTATGGGATTTGCAAGTCTTAGAAGATAATGCTGAGCATTATGGAACTTGTAATGGCATTTTAAATAGGAATCTGTTAAAAACTCCCAATCATCTTAGTTTTGAGATTTCTATAATAGTGTGTCTCTGAAGTTATCTGCATTTTGTGATGACCTTTTATCTTTCTTCTTAAAGTGTTCCTGCATCTACGCACAAGGATCTTTATTTACACATTTCCCATGGAGCTGGGTCAGTGCTGCATGCTATGCCTCGTCTTCATGCTGCTTAGTAATTGCAGTTTTAAAAGTGTTTACTTTTGTGTAGGTGGTAGTGAAATCTATAGTTAAGGGTTTCTTTTTAGCAGATACTGCCTTGCTTTATAGCAAGGATAATAAAAAATTGAGGCTTTCCAATGTCATCTCAATAACTTGTGTTGACGCGGAAGTCACGGACAATGTCACACGATCAATATGATCAAGCAAATGTCGCTTTATTACTAACAGAAAAGGATTAATATAACAAATCTTATCATACGTGGTTAATGCTAATTGGTTAATGTTAATTAGATTCTACTTAAAAGTATGACTGATTGGCTTACAAGTAACTACGTCTTATTTACTTTTAATTCTCCTGCAGGTTTCTCTTCATGTGCTTAGTTCTTGGCCAAGACCCTGTTTTGCTTTTCTTCTCGTGACTAAAATGCCCGTTACAGTTCTGTAT
>VYZW01029265.1:28578-43688 GCA_013401315.1 Balaeniceps rex | reverse complement strand
TGACAGTGGAGATCAGAAAAAATGCCATCTTGTATCTACTCTTTTGATGGAAAGCAATACTGATTCAGATCAGTGGTGTCAGTAAGCTTAACTGCCCTTATTTGAAATTGCCAGTCAGATAACTTGTTTTCTTCTAGTTCATCCCTTTCCTATATTTTTCTTCCACTTCCCTGTCTGTTTACTATGCTTCTCATAAGTTCATTATCACAAAATCACAGAATAGTTGAGGTTGGAAGGAGCCTCTGGAGACTGTCTAGTCCAACCTTCCTGGTCAAGCAGGGACACCTAGAGCAGGCTGCCCAGGGCTGTGTAGAGTTGGGATTTGAATATCTCCAAGAATAGAGAATCCACAGCCTCTCTGGCCAAGCTGTGTCAATACTCAGTCACCCTCACAGTGAAAAAGTGTTTCCTGATGTTCAGACAGCACCTCCTGTGTTGAAGTGTGTGCCTATTGCCTCTGGTCTTGTCACTGGGCACCACTGAAAAGAGCCTGGCTCTATCTTCTTTATACAGTCCTGTCAGATATTTATATATTTTCATAAGATCCTCCTTGAGTCTTCTCTGCTCTAGGATAAACTGTTCCAGTTCTCTCAGCCTCTTCCTGTGACAGATGCTTCAATACCTTAATAACCCTCATTTTCTTACTGGACTTGCTCCACTTTGCCTATGTATCTCCTGTACTGGGAAGCCCAGGTCTGGACACAGCAATCCAGATGTGTCTCACCAGCACATAGCAGAGGGGAAGGATCACGTCCTTTGACCTGTTAGCAACGCTCTTCCTAATGCATCCCAGGAAGCTGTTGGCTTTCTCTGCCACCAGAACACATTGCTTGTTCATGGTCAACTTTTTGTCCACTAGAACTGGAAAACCTTATTCTGCAAAGCTGCATTCCAGCCAGTCAGACCCCAGCATGTACTGGTGCCTGGAGTTATTCTTCCTTAGGTGCAGGACGTAGCATTTCCCTTTCTTGAACTTCACGAGATTTCTGCTGGCCTATTTTTCCAGCCTGTCAAGGTCCCTCTGAATGGTGGCACAGCCATCTAGTGTATCAATCACTCTTCCTAGTTTTGTATCATCTACAAACTTGGTGAGGGAGTGCTTTGTCCCATCATTCAGGTCATCAAGGAAGGTGTTAAACAATATTGTCCCCAGTATCAACCCCTGGAGTACTCCACTAGTGACTCTCCTCCGGGTGGACATCGTGTTGTTGACCAAAACTCTTTAAGCCTGCCAGTTCAGCCAGTTGTCAGTCTACCTCACTGTCCACTTATCTAGCCCATACTTCTCAATTTGTCTACTTTTTAAAAGTATAAGTTAGTTACACTGTCATGTAAAATGCTACCATTAGGGTTTTGGATTTCAAAGTTTACGTGATTTATGGGGAACAAATTATATCAGATTTATAAAGAGATGAGTTTCCTCTAAATTTGACCATGTTTCCTCACTTGATATATAATTCATATGATACATACACAGTTTGTCTTAAACTATGATGTATACAGAAGTGGCAACAAAGGTAGATCTAAACAGGATATGGCAGTCTGAACAATCAGGCTGCGATGAAATTGTTTGACCTTCAGAACTTTAGATGAAAAGAGATGCAAAGTGACTATGTGACCAGCGACTGCGGTCAGAAAGCCAACACATAGATTTGAAGCGATATTTTTCACAACACAAAAAATAGACAGAAAGCCAAAATCAAATCTCCAAGAACATTTAAAGATATGTATTAAATTTAAAAACAAACTAAAGTAATCAATCAGCTAAACGCTGTGTCAATAGCTGTAGAGGCATATACATTTCTCAATTTTCAGAAGGTTCACACTACACAAGAATGAAATGTTTGTCATTCAGTAGGAACGATCTAATGACCTTGGATCTATCCTGAAACACAAACGCATTTCCCCAACTGATTTTACTTTTTAACATCTGACCTCAGTTATTACTAGGTTTTGAAAAGATCAGTCCCTGTGTGGGCCATGTGATTCTCTGACCTGTTGATTAACTCACTACACAGAAGTATCACTCTTTAAAAAACGAACACATATTAACTCAAAATCGTCTGTTTTCTGTTGGTTTAGTTTCACAATTTATACCCAGGTTCAAGCATAATAAGCTGTGTTACTCCTTCACAAACAAATTTCAGTAGGAATTTAGATCTTCAGTTGTAAATGCTATCAAATATTTTTAAAGCAAATGGTGAACCTGTCAGTTAAGCACACTGTGGGATCCTTTGTACTGCCAGAAATGTACTTGAGTATTGGAATAATAGATGTAATTGAAGTATTCAATATGCAGAAAAACTGTCACAAATTCGGATAATTATAGCTGCAAGTTTCTATAGACATTTGCCTTAGATAACTAAATAATGGCAATATCCGAATTTGGCTTTTCATTGCAAGTAAAGGAAAGTTTAAAAAAATGCTATGGATGCCACAGTAAATGAAGGCACAAAGCATTCATGCGTTAAAGGTCCACCCTTCTCTGTATAAAGGGACACAGGAATTATTCTATTTTCTCATTGTGAATGTGGAGGCTTAGCCTGTGCCAGGGATTAAAGTTTCTGAAGAATTAAAACTGATCAAACGTATAATGGAGGTCTCATGTGAGCTAAATGAAAATAATATACTAGAAGAACTCAGTGATGTGTTTGATTAAATTGGTTGCATTAAGGACACACTTCACATTTGTTTAAACCCTGAGGTAACCCCATTTATTATTCTAGCTGGGAAAATTCTGTTGGTAGCGAGAGTGTTCTGCAGAACTGTAATGCAAGCTGAATTTATAAGTTATTAAGTCAGTTAGTGAACCACCTGGCTGGCTGCAGTCAAAGGTGGCTGATGTGGGTAGGAAAGAGGAAGAGGAGATTGTCTCAGAGTATGCCAAGAAATAAATGAAATTTGGTAATGACTCAGTGAGAACACCTTCTTATACTGGCTGTGGAAGAAATAAGTGAAACACTGGCAGTAAAATCTCAGTCTTCTAAATGCATGCATTTTGGCCAATACATGTTCCCAGAAAAAATAATTTTCACATAATATGTCCTTTAATAAATGCTATTGCCTGCGGTTACCTTAAATCCAGCAGGGATGATGAAAGGAAGCAGGAGCCAGACACAAACCCAAGCCTGGACAGCTAAAGAAGGAAGGCACCTCTGTCCAAAAATACAATCCCCAAGCCCCTTGCCCAGCTCATATCCAGTTTTTTAAGTGCTTTAGATTTCAGTGACAAATTTTCAGATACATTGTTGCTTCTATTAGCACTAGTTTATTAGCCAGTGACTATACCATATTTTGGGAGCAGGGACAGGAACTGTGACACAGTGATCTAACCATTTGCCTACAGAATCATTTCATCATCTCTTTCTTCACCACACACAGACCGTTGTCTTACTGGACTGTAGGTCACATATCAATAGACTATTAATAGTTTGGTGTGTTCAGCACCAGGATCTCGAAAGAAGGATGTGGGACTACTACCCCTTTCTCCTACACTTTATAAGAAAAGCATGTTTTTTGCACACATTTCAAGTTAGCTTGTTAACCCTGAGAAAGACAACTTTAGGACTTCACTGAAAACTGTAAAAAAAAAACAAACCAAAAAACCCCTGAACCACTACATCATCAGGTAATATTGCTTTTGGTCTCCAGCTGGCTCGCAGTGTGTTTTCAAATTTGCACTACATTTGGTAAGTTAGTGCAGACTAAACATTTTTCATAAGTGAAGTTGGCACTGCAGTCAGACTATGGTAAGAACTAAAAGCTGAGAAAAATAGTTTTCTAATGTCTCTCCTGTAACTTGAGAAAGCTCTTGTTTGAAAGCTCTTGGGTGATTTCAGGGTTTAACCACAGCTGGCAACTAAGCACCACACAGCCACTCGCTCACTCCCCCCCTGGTGGCATGGGGGAGAGAATTGGAAGAGTAAAAGTGAGAAAACTCTTGGGTTGAGATAAAGACAGTTTAATAAGTAAAGCAAAAGCCGTGCACACAAGCGAAGCAAAACAAGGAATTCATTCACTACTTCCCATCAGCAGGCAGGTGTTCAGCCATCTCCAGGAAAGCAGGGCTCCATCACGCGTAACGGTTATTTGGGAACACAAACACCATCACTCCAAACGTCCCCCACTTGCTTCTTCTTCCCCCAGCTTTATATGGTGAGCATGACATCATATGGTATGGAATATCCCTTTGGTCAGTTGGGTTCAGGTGTTCCAGCTGTCCCCCCTCCCAACTGCTTGTGCACCCCCAGCCTACTCACTGGTGAGGTGGTGTGAGAAGCAGAAAAGACCTTGACTCTGTGTAAGCACAGCTCAGCAGTAACGAAAACATCCCTGTCTTATCAACACTGTTTTCAGCAAAAATCCAAAACCTAGCCCCATACTAGCTACTATGAAGAAAATTAACTCTATCCCAGCCAAAATCAGAACACAGGGCAAAATTAAAAGCAATCTGAGAGTGTTCGTGTGATAAGGAACATAAGAAACAATTTTAAAAGGTGCTGCTGGTTGTCTTTAGCTGCTGTTGCAGAATGGGAGGTGAGATCTGAGAACTGTCTGGGTGAAATTCTCCTCTCTAGTTCTCTGGGTTAAAGCGGCAGTCGGTTCTCCTTCCATCTACATGGCATAAGGAGGCAATCTTAGTCTCTTGGAAATGCCTTCTAGAAATGCTAGAAATCCCAGACTTCAATACCTTTAGTGCTACAGCACTAAAGTTAGTGAATAAAGTTTATTTTTTAGGCATGAGTCTGAACTTGAGACAATATTAAACTTTCTGTGTAGAATTACCCAGTGTTCCCTAGGCAGTGTATTCCATCTTGTTGACTAGCTGTAGGTGTAGATGCACAGAGCTTCATGTTTTTCAGCAGCTTCTTGATCCACGGGCTGGCACTCTGAGATCTATTTTAAGGCACCAGTACTCCCCATGGTAGGATGCAGTATAGAATATGTGTCGTGTAGTACATAGTAAACGGGCAGTCATCAATCAAAGTGTTGATGTATACTTCTTAGGTTACCTGAGACACCCAAGGACAAGAATACAGGCTGTGAGGCTTGGTGCAGTACAGAGACAGAACTGCTACAGTTATTAGCAATGCTGTACCTAGTAGAAATACCCAGCTGACACCAGCAACAATAAAGCTGTGTTAGCACAACTCCCATGTTAATAAACTCTAGTAATAGATCATATGAAAAATAGATTAAGCCAAACAAATCATAAAACAAGTAAAGAACGTTGTGTCAGTGCCAGGGCCTTAAGATATTCAGGCATTACAGATTTCTTCTACTGGCCTTTTGCAGTCACTGCAAGAACTGCCCACTTAATTCTGAAATCTTTGAGACCTCTGAGAATTAGAACTTAACCCAGATCCCTTAAACTCAAGCTGAATTAAATTTTCAGGAACATAACTTGTTTTAGGAACAAAAGTTACCTGCAAAAGGAGAAAGGACAGATGTAGGACAGATTTTCGTAGGGCATATTTCAGACAGAATTTCTTTAATAGTTACGGGCACATGCCTCAAGGGAAGATAGACACATAAATACTTTGGTTGGGGTTAACAACTTAGTACCTCCAACTTCTTATCACTGCCTTCTCCTCATCTGACTTTCAGAGGTTATTTCCCCATGTTTTTTGGTAGTTTAAACAGTGCCTCTGCTTAAAGCAGTTTATATCACTACATTCCTACTATGTCAGCCATACGTTTGTGTAAAATGCACAGTTGATGCTGGCTATTACTATGCTGTAACTTGCTGTGACAGCTCCCCTTCCTGAAGTTCAAAAATCTGAATAAAAGATGACTTTAATTGTAAATATCCACTTTCTCTAAGAGCTAGAATATGTCTCCAAATAATCCATTAACATCTGTTGTAGCAGTTACTTATTTCTAGGAAGAGTTCAGTTTGCAAACACACCTCAGCTTGAAAAGTGTTTAAAGTAACAAATTCCAAAGCTATAGGAAGTAGTTATTATATAACTGATATAGTAGTACAAAAGCATAATTAAGCTGAAAACCTTAAGGTTTTCCTGCATGCTCAGGATTTAGCATGCAGTCAAGAAAGTAAGGTACAAAGTGAGAGGATAAAATAGCCAAAATCTTTACAAGAATCTGAGCTCCTGGTCATAATAGAAGTTTCATAGATAAAACACTACCTGAAAGACAATGGTTCAGGCTGCAGAAACCACATGCACCTGGCAACACATGGTGAAAGACAGAGTTGATTACAACACAACTTAACCATGCTGTAACTTTATTAACATGACTGAGACCGATACCAAGCAGATTGTGCAGTCCAACTCCTTGTTCAGCCCAGACTTCTGGAGAGCTGCTCTCATTCCTTTCTTGAGACTTTTTTATGTTTTAAGGAAAATATTTTCAACCATTCATGATCGACGAGAAACATCAGAACTGTATATCCAATTTTGCTCATCTCCACCTATTCAGATACCAGACAGGATCTGACTTGATAATGCATCAATTAAATTATTTTCCTTTTCATCCAGCAAATCCAGCTAATGTATTTTGTGAATACCTCAACCCACTTTTGTCCCAGCCAATGCTTGAACCCTTCCTTTTACTGAAATCCCTGTGAATCCTTGTCTTCATATACATACAACTCCTGCATTTACCACATTATAATAAGTAGAAAATACAATAGATTTTGTGGGTGATGGAAGGGAATAGACAGAATATGAACAGGTTCCCATGGAAAAAAATGGGGAAACATACACACTGTATGCTCTAAGATTACATGAGGAATTAATGCACAATTATTTAACTGTGCACTTGCATGCAAAACACGCATCTGCTTATATCAGTCCACCTCCATTGAATGGCAAACCCATCTGTTTCAATAAAAGCAAGAAAAAGTCAGCAGAGCATAGCAAAAAAAAAAAAAAAAAGAAAAAAAGCACACGCTTTGTAATAACAACTCAGCCAATTCAAACCAATTATATCTAGAAAAAGTTTGTGCAAAGTTCTCCTGAATTACATTTTCTATGGCAAATTACACATTACAATTTTTGGTCTTCTGCTACTCAGGCTACTGCCTTTTGAAAAGACTCCTCTCAAAAGATAATTAAGAAGGGCCAAAGATTTACTCTACTTGCTGTATGTTTGCAAATAAAATTTACCTCATGCAGAGACTGAGAATTTGGCTGGAAAATTGAAAGCTTCAGATAGTTTGAATAATTAAAAAGAGAGAATTATACTATAAATTGTTTCCCAGCTACTGTTAGCTGCTTGAAACAAAGCGAAGAAAACAAACAAAGTAATAATTTGGGGGGTGGAGGAGAATTTTTATTTCTCTGTGTGCTTGTCCTGGTTTTGGCCGGGTTAGGGTTAATTTTCTTCCTAGTAGCTGGCATAGTGCTGTGTTTCGGATCTAGTAGGAGAAGAATGCTGATAACACACTGATGTTTTAGTTGTTGCTAAGTAGTGCTTACCCTAGTCAAGGACTTTCTTTTTCAGCTTCCCATGCTCTGCCAGGTTCACAAGAAGCTGGGAGGGGGCACAGCCAAGATAGTTGATCCAAACTGACCAAAGGGCTATTCCATACCATATGATGTCATGTTCAGTATATAAAGTGGGGGGAGTTGGCCGGGGGGCAGTGATCGCTGCTCAGGGACTGGCTGGGCGTCAGTCAGCAGGTGGTGAGCGGTTGCATCACTTGTTTTCTTTTCCCTGGGTTTTGTTTGTCTCTCTTGTTCTCCTTTTCATTGCAATTGTTATTATTATTATTACTATTATTATTATTATTTTATTCAATTATTAAACTGTTCTTATCTCAACCCGCGAGTTTTCTTACTCTTGCCCTTCCGATTCTCTCCCCCATCCCACCGTGGGGGGGAGAGGGTGAGCGAGTGGCTGTGTGGTGCTTGGTTGCCGACTGGGGCTAAACCATGACAGTGCTCTTGAGCAAAAGCAGGTTAATATTAATCAGAAAACAATTCTGTTCTAACACCAATATTTTGATAGGGCCTCTGTTACTGTGACTGCCTCACATATGTGGCCTTATTTTGCCTTCATAATCACACAGAAGCAAAAATAAGATACAAAATCCATGTTCTTATCGGCTAGAAAATTTGATCACCAACTTAGACTAACTCACTGATACGTGGAACGTGTCTGAGTTTGACTCATTAATTTCACAGATCATAAATTTTTAAAAACAAAACAGTGAGATTGTTGTAAAATTAGTTTTATACACAAATGGGCAAGCAGCCTTTAAATAGTAAGGAAACCAACTAAAATTTTCTTCTGTTGACCAGAACAGCATTACAAAAGGTAATATTAAAGGCAACCCCCCAACTTCTGTAACTTTAGGTGCTACACAGATCAATAAAATAATAATTTTTTCATTCATATTTGGGATGTATTAAGTTTAAGATTTACTCCAGTGTGCTTATAAAGATAGGCAAAGTTTTTTCTTTCCTTAATATAAAGATATTACACATTGTTAGACTAGTCACTTCCTTAATCAGTATTTCAATTAATTCATGTTCAGACATGATTGCCTTCTTTCTCAGATACCCAAAACCCAAGGCCCCAAGCATCTGAGATAAATCACGTATCTTTGAATTTTTGCATTATAAGATACTGGGTTCTTGATATCTGTATTGGAGGAAAATGAACAGCTTTCTCAGCGACTGTACATAAATCTTTGCTGTGATTGGGGCAAACCAATGCAGATATAAAAATTTTTGTTCAGTAGACTTGCATTTGAAAGTTTGGGGTTTTATAATGTGTGCTGCTTTATGCCCCTTGCTTCTACTCACCTGCCAGTTTAATTACCTCACGGTTTTAGCTAAATCTGTATTTTTATGGTAAATATTTTTTTCTATAGGTCTGGTTTTAGAACTAAGGTAATTCCATATGTTTACAAACTTAGACAAAATGTCCAGGGGAAAAAACTCACTTCCATGAAAAGAAAGCTGTGGAAACAATGATTGTGAGTCATTTGTGAATATTTGTGAATATTGTGCTTGTCAGGCTTTTTTGTTGTGATACATCTGCTGCGTACCTAAAGATGTGACTGCAACTCATTTTATGAACCCAGCTTCAGTTATGTGTAATTTAGTGGATAAATCAGGTATATATTAGCTGTTTTATATTAGATACTGAAAAAAAAAGGTCCTGGCCACATAATATTCAACACGGCCTGCGAAACTGCCCAAGATCCTAAATTCAATATTTAACATGCATTGAATTCAATTCCACTTTGACAACTTGGTGAGCAGGATCCAAGCTTATTTGCAAGCATGTCTATGTAAATCATAGTCAATTCTTCAGACTGCAGCCAGTAAACTGTGGATTCCAGAAATATGGGGAGGAAAGTGACCTGACTCAATGTGGTCTTCATGCGGAAGTGCGAAAGCAAGCACATTTATTGCCAAAATTCCACTATTATTCCCTTGTCACAAAATGCAGTATGAAGAGTAGCTGACTGTAGGGTACAAACCAAGAACTGCAGGGCTCATCAAACCTTCAGAAATCACCCACTCCAGCTTCTGCAATGAGAGGATTAATTTGCCTGAGATATCCCCAGCAAATGACAATTGAATTTGTTTCCAAAATTTCCAATGAAGATTTCAGCACCTTTTTACAGTGATGCCATGTAGGATAGCACAAAAATCATTCAAAGGCTTCTGCTTCTCTCTATGTAATATCTGCTTCCTCTTCCCTTTGTGTCAAAGAATGAATTTAGACTCATTTTTCATGATCCAGAAAAGCCTACATTTTCTGTTTTTCTCTCACTTCATTAACACTTAGTTTTCTATAAAAGTTTTCTTGTTGGTTTAAGAATACTTCAAGGCACCTGAAGTGCAATGATTTATCCAAAATTCCTCAAGGTGTCTTTTCTACCCTTTTAGATACATTTTTAATTTTTCAGACCAGGGATACCTCCTCTGTTCTTAGAGAAATTTTAAAGATAAACTTTGATTGTTCGAAGAGTGCTTTGGTAAGTTTATCATAAACATTCATCAGGCTCTCTGAACTTGTATGCTTCTATGTTATCTCAATATTCTTTAAACTCTTCTTTCTGGACTTTGCCCTATATTTCTACTCAATTTTTAAATTAACTTAGTGAATCTGGTCACAGTTCACTTTTCCTAGAAAGATTAAACCAAAAAGAAAGTTCTTCTTTGTATCACTCATTATTTTCTTTGTTATGTGTCTTTCCTTTCCCTTTGCTCCTTTCTTAGTTCCAATATATTCTTAAAGTTTTTATTACTTTACATGTGTCTCGTTTATTGAAACACATTGTTTACAGTACTTCTGATTTTATCCCTGCCTCCTTGCACTATTCCTTTATATGATCGTTATTTGTGTTACTTATACGAGTTATGCAATCAGCTTTTCCTTATACTTGTTTTATATGAATGATATCTGCACTGTTACTTCCAAAATATTTATTATTTACACATTGTTGTAGAGTAGTTTATCAGAGTAGATTTTCCTAACTATCTCTGGTCTTGTAATGTGGTGGTAGCTCTCAGTTTTGCTTATTTTATTTTGTTTGTAATAGCTGGATGCACTCCTAAACTATATTTCTAATTATTGTATAACACTCAGAGGTGGATGACTTCTAGGTTCTAAATAATCTTTTGTTTTAACCCGATGATTTAAACCAAAAAGATAAAATGGTAATTACAAACCGTAGTTTAAAGTGAACTCTAGGAAAGGAAGAATGCTAGAAAGCTTGAGGAAGAGCTCTGTTCTTTTTATAGGACAACACATGCTGAGACAGTTGTAATGATCTATTTGGTAAAACTGATGCATTTTTGTAAAGATCAGGAATGGTTATAGAAGTTGCTAAAATATTCTAAGTTGTCTGCTAGCAAAAGAATATTAATAAGAGCATTCAATTTCTTAGGGGAACAAAGAATAGAATACAGTTATTAAAAATAGGAAAAGAGCCTCCAAATAAAGCTAGAAGGTCACATTTAATAACAGACTTAATGGAACATAAAACATTGAGAGCAAAGGCTTAATGGTTATGAGAGCAAAATGAATATATTGGCATAAGTTTTTCTCAAGTATTAGGTTTGGTGTGATGAATTCTAAGGTAAGATAAAAAGTCAAGAATAAGATTAGAGATCTGAAATTAGTAATTAGGGCCACATTCTACCCTTGGGCTTAAATGCACAACTCATATGTACAGCAAAACAAATCAAAATGTCTCTCTCCATATTTGAATGCAAGGTATATCTGATATTACAGTATAGCAAAATGGCAAAGTGTGCAAGAAAAGAGGAAGAAATTACAATACCTTTCCTCTCCTCTCTTCACAGTCACTTCAGCATGAAGGAGTAAGTGTAAAAGGTCCAAAGAGTTACATGTGTATAAATCCCAGACAATTCTTTGCAGTTGAATTCATGGTCATCTCTAAACTTAAAGTGCTTAGACCAAAGGACATATTTAGGAGTGAGAATTATAATATCACAGGTTTTGGAATTTCCAAATAGGAGCACAGTTAAATTCCTAACTTTTTTTCACAGTAACCTGGAGGTTTTGTTGATTGGGCTTTTTTTAAGGAAAAATACAAATTA
The DNA here is from genome assembly GCA_013401315.1 of Balaeniceps rex. NCBI lineage: Eukaryota > Metazoa > Chordata > Aves > Pelecaniformes > Balaenicipitidae > Balaeniceps > Balaeniceps rex. The sequence goes on along the minus strand of VYZW01029265.1, from coordinate 32,142 downwards.
ACAGAGAACAGGTACAAATACTCTTCAATTAGGTTGTGTGCCAGCACCTTTCTGGCTATCTTCACAAATACTGAATGGTCTGCAGTTAAATTACTTTCCACACAATATCATCATAACAACACCTGTAAGTCGAAGAGAAACAAATTGCTGAAAATAGGGAGCATGATGGGAAATGGACAAGAATCTTATTATTAACAGACATCTAAATAATAATAGTATATTATTTATGTCTTGTAAATCTCCAAATGCTTTTTGGTTGCTTACACATGTTTGCACATGTATGTTTATATGGACATGCCTACGCTAGTTTTAAACAGCACTTGTAGAAGTGCAGCTGCAGCAACAGATTAAGCACAAGCTCTGAACTACACCCACCTCCTTTACACCCTCAGAAAACAAGGTCCCAACTCCCCAGCTGCTCCAGGACAGCTACATGTCACAGGATAGTAGAGCTCCTCAGTTCTGCCCTACAGCTGCTGGCGTGACCTCTCTATCTGCCTTCCCACACTCTTTGTGTACCTCGAGGAAAGTTTGGCCAAACTCTTTGGAGCTGAAAGTTCAAAACTGGGTTTGGAGAATAAGGATGAGTACAACTGTAACTTTAGGGTCACTTATAAATATATTTTTTTCGCAATCTTAGTTATTTCAAATATTTGTGGCAGCATTGCCTCAGCACATGACAGCCTCCATCTCAAACTGCTTAAAGGGGAATAAAGGAAGTTCTGGAATCGTGTGAATAATTTGGCACTTAATCGGCAAGTCCATTTATTGTGCTTCAATGAGCTTAGCAGAGCCACTGACAGGGCAGTAGTAGGAAACTGAAGAGGCTGCAAACATAACTCCAATATTAAGCTAATTTGCAAATGGACATGCAAGATAATGTCAAGTAAGTGTGTTTTGTTGAGTGTCCCTCTTAGCTAGGATATTAAAAATATTTGTGTGAAGGTTTATAGCATAGATATGTTCAGAAAACTGATTGTAAAATTGGTGTTGTGGTGAGTTTAAATTCACCCCAAATACTTTTTTCCCACTAACAGCAAGCTTAGAAAAATCAACCAGAGATAACAAAAGCTTTGCAATCTCAATCTTTCTTGTGATACAACTCCATCATAAAAGAGCTGAAGACAAATTACACTTTCTCCTGAGGTTATATAACACCATTTTCTTCTGCCATTGGCCTCAGCATGTCCTAAGCTACACTTTTTTCTGGTGTGTAACTGAATGGCCTTGTAAATTACAATTTAGGTACAATTCTACTGATGATCCAGGTACTAGAAGAAATAGGATTTAACTAAATCCTTTCTAAATGTGAGGTAACAGCAATAAAAAATCAGGTACTCAGCAAGGTACTCAGCCATAACTTCTAACACAAACCAGAAGATGAACTGATGGGTAAGAAAGAATAATGGCACCTGCCATATCATGGCTCTCCACATACATAGATTTCATTGGATGTATTTGCATGCTATGTTTTTAGAAATACATTAATTTTTCTGTCAATCGTAGATGTAATATTTTTATTTATATTCCTCATTTTTTCTTCAAAAGATACAGAGCATCAAATTTATTATGAGATTGGGCATTCTATTTCATTTTTTAAAATTAATAGGTAACTATTCTGTTGAACTATCTTGTTAAAAACAGATTGTTCCATGCCTAAGCTTATGAAAACAGGATTTCAGTGGATATTCTGAGAAATTATTTCCATTGCTTAGCTCTTACTGGTTTTGGCAAAAAAATTTCTCTTAACACAAATGACAGTCTGCTGAAAACAGCAAGAAGGCTTCTTACAAGAACAACAAAGGATTGTTTAACTCTGGAAGTATAATAAGGGATGCCCAGATTTTTTTTCCATTGCAGCTCAATGTCAGAATCAAAATATTTTCTCTTTTGATTTTGATAATGAGCACATGTATTCTGATAAGTGCAGCAAGGCACACTTTGACTCTGCCCACATAGTGAGAGGTCCGGATGTTTGAATCTAATTTTCCATGTTTTCCTGACCCTGAGCCAAGATGGCTATTTGCAGCAATGGCTATAGCCACACAGCTGAAAAGGAAAAAAAGGATGAGAGCAACAGTAGGGAAACAATCCATTTCCCCAGCTGGAATTGAGGAGATTTAGTGCCCCAGTAATGCAGCTAAACAGTTTCTAGACTGAATCTGGCCAATGTCCAGAAAGCTAAAAGTAGATTTATGAAAGCAGAATTCAATTTGAGTCTAACGTAGCTAAACTTAGGAGTGGGTTTCAGTTGGAGGTTAAGATACCTAAATTTGTACTAGGTGCCTACACCCCCATTAGAGTCAATAAAGAGGAGGATCATGATTTGGTTGAATACATGTGTGTGCCCAGGGCCATTCAAGACTACACAGGTTGTTCAGGGTAGCCAAATGAGGGTGGCAGAAATGTGGCAAGTATCCCTTTCTGGATTAGTGGTCAGAGGCCAGATGCGCTAACATAGGCGTAATGGGTGGCCTTGAATGACACCAGATGTCAAAGTTTAGGCAAGAGGATCCCACCCCCAGCCTGCACAGCAAAGGGAGCCGCAGCCAGCTCCCCTCTCTCTTCATCTCTTCCTCTCTCTTGCGCATTCCCTGTCTCCTTCTCACCTTCTTTCCCTCTCTATCTCAGAGGAGCTGAATGGTTTCAGATATGGCAGTATGCAGTCATTGTTGAACCTCACTTACACTCTCTAAATGAGTCAGAGGTGAGAAAAATCAAACAGGTGTGTTAGCCTGTGGTGAGACCCATGGAGGAGGCATGCAATATCCTAGCGATCCAAGGTGCGTAAGCAGTATCNCCCCACCCTTCTTCCCAGGCTCAACTTCATTCCTCCATTCTTGGCTCTTCTTCAGGATTCATTACTGCATCATTTTTAGTCCTTTCACAGTTAAGTACTTTAGTTTGCAATTTGAAAGGTTCTCAATATGCCATTGAGAGAAACAAACACTGGAAACAGTTAAGATGCTCTAGGATCTTGAGTGCCTGATAGCGATTGCACAACAGACGTAAACAGTTCTTGAATAGTGAAATTTCAGCATTCTAGGAAAGGAAAAAAGAATTTTAATTTCTTCCATGTAATAAGCATGTGGCATTCCTTGCAGAGCAGAATATATTTCTGTGTCTTCATAATCTGTATTGATCCAGGATTCTTCAGTGAGTGTTAGAAATTCACCCAAAGTCATGGCCATGGCAGTTGTCCTTTGGGTGCATGATTTAGCTTGCAGATACACAAAAATTTGGACTCAGGATCCCTAATGATCAAACCGCTGCAGAAGGTTAAGGACATGTACCTCTCCAGTAGGAACAGTGTTCAATTTACAATGTGTAAAAATTTCCTCATACAGTACTTTCTGGCAGAAAGTATTAGTCCCTCTCTCCATCCCTTTTTTTGAAATGTTTTTCCTCAAGCTACCTTCCTTCTGGGGAACTTCTACACAGTATTTATGGAACACCCAAAGATAATCATCCTTTCCAGGAGAAGACAAACAGATCGATGGATCTTCAATTAAACCTTATCATCTTAAAAACATATAAATGTATTTTTCAAAGCTTTCTCATGCC
>VYZW01029265.1:2071-27642 GCA_013401315.1 Balaeniceps rex | reverse complement strand
ACACAGGTTGTTCAGGGTAGCCAAATGAGGGTGGCAGAAATGTGGCAAGTATCCCTTTCTGGATTAGTGGTCAGAGGCCAGATGCGCTAACATAGGCGTAATGGGTGGCCTTGAATGACACCAGATGTCAAAGTTTAGGCAAGAGGATCCCACCCCCAGCCTGCACAGCAAAGGGAGCCGCAGCCAGCTCCCCTCTCTCTTCATCTCTTCCTCTCTCTTGCGCATTCCCTGTCTCCTTCTCACCTTCTTTCCCTCTCTATCTCAGAGGAGCTGAATGGTTTCAGATATGGCAGTATGCAGTCATTGTTGAACCTCACTTACACTCTCTAAATGAGTCAGAGGTGAGAAAAATCAAACAGGTGTGTTAGCCTGTGGTGAGACCCATGGAGGAGTCATGCAATATCCTAGCGATCCAAGGTGCGTAAGCAGTATCTATTATTTTCAGGATAAATGCCTGAACATGGTAGGTTGACCTTGTTTGGCTGCCAGATACCCACCCAGCTGCTCTATCACTCCCCCTTCTCAACAGGACAGGGGGAGAAAATAAGATGGAAAAGCTGAACTGAGATGAAGACAGGGAGATCACTTACCAGTTACTGTCATGGGCAAAATAGACTTGACTTGGGGAAAATTAATTTAATTTATTGCCAATTAAAAAAATAAAAATAGAGTAGGATGGTGAGAAGCAAAGACAAAAAACCTCTAAATCACCTTCCTCCCACCCCACCCTTCTTCCCAGGCTCAACTTCATTCCTCCATTCTTGGCTCTTCTTCAGGATTCATTACTGCATCATTTTTAGTCCTTTCACAGTTAAGTACTTTAGTTTGCAATTTGAAAGGTTCTCAATATGCCATTGAGAGAAACAAACACTGGAAACAGTTAAGATGCTCTAGGATCTTGAGTGCCTGATAGCGATTGCACAACAGACGTAAACAGTTCTTGAATAGTGAAATTTCAGCATTCTAGGAAAGGAAAAAAGAATTTTAATTTCTTCCATGTAATAAGCATGTGGCATTCCTTGCAGAGCAGAATATATTTCTGTGTCTTCATAATCTGTATTGATCCAGGATTCTTCAGTGAGTGTTAGAAATTCACCCAAAGTCATGGCCATGGCAGTTGTCCTTTGGGTGCATGATTTAGCTTGCAGATACACAAAAATTTGGACTCAGGATCCCTAATGATCAAACCGCTGCAGAAGGTTAAGGACATGTACCTCTCCAGTAGGAACAGTGTTCAATTTACAATGTGTAAAAATTTCCTCATACAGTACTTTCTGGCAGAAAGTATTAGTCCCTCTCTCCATCCCTTTTTTTGAAATGTTTTTCCTCAAGCTACCTTCCTTCTGGGGAACTTCTACACAGTATTTATGGAACACCCAAAGATAATCATCCTTTCCAGGAGAAGACAAACAGATCGATGGATCTTCAATTAAACCTTATCATCTTAAAAACATATAAATGTATTTTTCAAAGCTTTCTCATGCCCATCTGATGGTATCTCATAGCCAGAAGAGTTCATCTGCTCCTCCTGATTATTCCTCACCTGAGGTCATAATCCTGTTTTTTGATATGATAATCATTTTCACAACAACTAATTTTGATGCCAGAGACAGACCATGACTTGGGTTAGAGAAAAAGTATCAGAAACAGTTGAATTTGAATTAAAAGAATTAAAAGAGAGAACTTGTTTTCATGTAAACACCTCTANGAGAAAATAAGATGGAAAAGCTGAACTGAGATGAAGACAGGGAGATCACTTACCAGTTACTGTCATGGGCAAAATAGACTTGACTTGGGGAAAATTAATTTAATTTATTGCCAATTAAAAAAATAAAAATAGAGTAGGATGGTGAGAAGCAAAGACAAAAAACCTCTAAATCACCTTCCTCCCACCCCACCCTTCTTCCCAGGCTCAACTTCATTCCTCCATTCTTGGCTCTTCTTCAGGATTCATTACTGCATCATTTTTAGTCCTTTCACAGTTAAGTACTTTAGTTTGCAATTTGAAAGGTTCTCAATATGCCATTGAGAGAAACAAACACTGGAAACAGTTAAGATGCTCTAGGATCTTGAGTGCCTGATAGCGATTGCACAACAGACGTAAACAGTTCTTGAATAGTGAAATTTCAGCATTCTAGGAAAGGAAAAAAGAATTTTAATTTCTTCCATGTAATAAGCATGTGGCATTCCTTGCAGAGCAGAATATATTTCTGTGTCTTCATAATCTGTATTGATCCAGGATTCTTCAGTGAGTGTTAGAAATTCACCCAAAGTCATGGCCATGGCAGTTGTCCTTTGGGTGCATGATTTAGCTTGCAGATACACAAAAATTTGGACTCAGGATCCCTAATGATCAAACCGCTGCAGAAGGTTAAGGACATGTACCTCTCCAGTAGGAACAGTGTTCAATTTACAATGTGTAAAAATTTCCTCATACAGTACTTTCTGGCAGAAAGTATTAGTCCCTCTCTCCATCCCTTTTTTTGAAATGTTTTTCCTCAAGCTACCTTCCTTCTGGGGAACTTCTACACAGTATTTATGGAACACCCAAAGATAATCATCCTTTCCAGGAGAAGACAAACAGATCGATGGATCTTCAATTAAACCTTATCATCTTAAAAACATATAAATGTATTTTTCAAAGCTTTCTCATGCCCATCTGATGGTATCTCATAGCCAGAAGAGTTCATCTGCTCCTCCTGATTATTCCTCACCTGAGGTCATAATCCTGTTTTTTGATATGATAATCATTTTCACAACAACTAATTTTGATGCCAGAGACAGACCATGACTTGGGTTAGAGAAAAAGTATCAGAAACAGTTGAATTTGAATTAAAAGAATTAAAAGAGAGAACTTGTTTTCATGTAAACACCTCTAATAAAAATGTAAAAATAAAAGGTTTCTACCTTAACCTAAAATGGGACCTACTATTCCAAACTACCTTTCAGCATCAGTGAGCTTTTCATGTTACACACCAATCAAAAGCTAGTGTTCCTTTTTTGTCAAATAAATATTTGTAGAAAGTTAAGTTATCATTAGAATTAATGCATTTCTAATAACATTGATTAAAACCTTCAGTAAATACAGTTGAAAATAAAAGTATATTTACATATAACAGCAGTAATAAGAATAATTTACATACACTGGTGGATATAGAAGATTTTAATCTTTTACACTTACACTGTATATATATTTTTAAGTATGGGAAACATCTTGATATGCGTGCCTATGGGACACTAATAGGATGCCATAAGTTTATAGTACATTTTCTCTACAATGACTCTAATTTTGAGGTGGCTTGTAGGTGTAACACTTGAAAAAATAGTACTCTTACCTGGTAAGGGGTTCTGCAGTACCACAGAATTAGGAGTTTTCACAGCATAAAAATACAACAGAAAAATACTGATTTAAAACACCAGAAAACAGAGTCATGGTTGTGTTTGTCTTGGATACAAAATCATATTGGAATTTACAGGAATGAAAGAGATTAGATTGCTGCAGCTACTGTTTTAAAGGAGTAACAATCAAGTTTCTATTGTAATCTGAGCAAAAGCTCTGCTTAATCAATGACCAATTCAAGCACAGTTGCTTATCAAACTGAAACAATAAATGATATGGTGGTTTTATACTCAGTGCCTAAGAAGTATTTCAGAAGGCAAGTCTTTGCTTATCAAAACTAAAAGCAGCACACCACATTATACAAAATATTGATTGACTCTCTGAACTAAATTAGGGATTGGCTGAACCAGTCTGGGTATCAGGATAATACACAAGTTACTGTCTTTCTGGTAAAGACGGCTTCATGAACATCAAAATATAAAAAACCTTCTCCCATCTAATAATCAATGTGGGATGGGACAGTGACAGAAGGGAGAACAGTTTGGGCAGTATTTTTGTTATTTGCATAGTCCTCAGAGCATTTTTTTGGTCATTTGCAGTGATCAGAACTTACTAAGGGACGCCCGTCCTAAGGGACATGTCACAGGGCATCCCTTCAATTCTCCTCCCTGCATTTAGGATTTCCAAAATACATGCTACTTTGCCCAGCAGAACTGCATCACTCAAATGTTAAGCTGCACCAGGTAACCTCTCTCTGCATTACTTTATCACTGTAGAGGTGAGTACAGAGGAGAAACTCCAGGGAAACAGTGTGCCCAGGAGGAAGCGCTTCTTGCAAGTCACCAGGAGTCACTGCCCCAAGCTGGCAAAGCCAGGAGTGCCAGCTCAGTGAGGGAGTGTCAGGACATGTCCGCATCGGAGTAGTGAGTTGCACATTTAATGAAAACTCTTGAATTTTGTGGACTATTGAGTGGGCAAAAAAAAAAAGTAATAATAATGAATCGCAAGCACTTATTCAGCTGACAACTGCAGCTTAGTTTCAATTATTTATAACACTTCATAATGTGCTAATAAATGTTCTGTGGTAGCATGTCTTTAAAATGTAATGAAGTCTTAGTAAAATAAAACCTCATTACAGCATTCAGCTATTAATTCTGTGTTCAGGAAAGGAAAACATAATCTGTTCCTATGAACAATATGTTTCCTGTGTCTCTTACACGATTTTGTCTATCTCAATTCTTTATCAACATTGTTTCTGACTTTTCTGAGTTATAAGTGTATTACATTTTCCTTACTCTAAAGAAAATTTCATTTTGTACCTCTTCCTTCTTGCTGTGCCTATCAAAATATCTGAAAGTGATAAATATGAATTTATAATACCTTGAATTTTAACTTCCTCTGCCCATTCCACTGAACTTTTTTCAACTTATGCTATCAATGAATTCAAAAGTAGTATAGACACAAATAGTTATACATGAGTGTGGAGTCAGAGTTAAGTTTGTATTAGGCACCATAAATCTAATTTCAAATTAGATTTCAAATTTCTAATTTCAAATGCATTTCAAATGTATTATACCAACAGTCCTTCAGTGTGAATGTTCAAGTCAGGATTTATGCTGGGCTGCCCTGCCCCCGGGCACTGTCTTAATTTTCCATCTATTTGCTGGTGCCTGGATATAATCTAGGAAGAATTGTAGAATCAGTAACAAAAAGGCATCTCTTCAGCATGCCACCCCAAAAAAGGTTTAATACAAAACATGGACTTGACAAATTCAGCTGATAGGGAGCATTAAACAGAAAGTGTTTTGCTCCCCTTTAGCATACCTTATATTCTTTCATCCGATCAAGATCCATGGCCTGAGGGTAAGTACCTATACCTATGTTTCTGGAGGGCAAGGACAGCATTTAATTCTTTAAAGCAAACAAACAATTGAGGTAAGAGGTAAGTCAATGACTAGACTTCCATGATACTTAACTTTACTCTGTCCACACTGAAATATGGCAATACTTTATCACTTAGGTGTACTAGTCATCAGTTTGTAGGAAATACTATCTGAGGTTATGAAGTCCTGCAAGAACAATCTTCAGCACCTTCCACCACAAGTGATAAGAGCATTTTGTCAACCTATTGCTCTCTTATATGTGCACATGAATAAAAATACTCCCTGCCAATGTCCCTGAACAGTTATGTTCTTTGTAAGATGAGAAAAAATTAAAGATCTCATTTTGTTAAGATTGCCTATTGTACAACCAATACAAAAGGCTGCATAGAAAGATATATAGAATAGATATACTTCTCAGTACTGTAGGCCCATTCTCTTCCTTTGGACTGTGCCAGTACACCTCAGCCAAATCTCAAGCCCATTATCTTTTGTATCTGCCCAGTGTGCATCTTTCTTATTCCTCTGCCATCTATTCATTGAAAGAATCAAAGTGATAGTCCTTACAGAAGGCTTTTCTGCCTCTTTTGCGTGAATACTACAGGCTTGTCTGAAATCTTAGAGTAGGGAAATGAGATGTAGATTAGAGCCTTGGTATAACACAGAAATATGTTAACAAAGACTTTTTGTATAGGTAGAGCGTTTTTATCTAAAATGTATCTTTTGTGCCCTGTTAAGGAATGTGTTAGTCACATTTTCCCAACAACAGTTGAAGAAGTTTTTGTCAGCTTGAGAAATTTTAGTGTAACTATAGATTCTCTGTGCTTCAAAATAATGTATAATCAGTCAATACAATATTCCTAAATTATTTAGTAAATGCACAAAGATAGATCAGACATTTGATAATACCAGAAGCTCAGCAGTGGGTAAAATTGATTGAATGCACTTTGAGCATGAATAAAAGAGTTTATGATTTATTGACACTTTGTAGATTAATTTAAGGCCACATTGAGCAGTGAAGCAGAATGGTAAACCTGATTTGCAGGAGTTTTAAGAGCACTCCTACAGCAAGGAAAAAGAATTAGATCACACTTTTTGACATACTTTTGGCAACTTTCAGTGATTTTGAAAGGTATCACCTGTAAACAACGGGGGGAAAACCTATGTTCTTTGTACCAGATCTTCTAACAATTCTATTATTTCAAATGACAAAGAAAACACTGAAAAAACCTCAAACAAATAAAAGATAAATCAAAGACAAAATAGTTCTGATTTAGAATTCTATGCTTCTAATTTATTTAAATAATTACTAATTCATGCACTTCTTATGGACAACATGACTATCTCAGACTTACCAGTCCAGTCTTCCTTGATATGTGATTGCTTGTTTTGTATTTTGTTAGATAATTTTAGGTTGATATGTAACACTGAATTTTTGGATATTTGATATCAGGATTTGAATTTTGCAACTTGAGGATTCTAAATTTCCCACCTTAAGGCACAGGCCTGTTTTGTTCTCAGTGGACAATAATGAGAAGTTGGATTATTTTTTCTGCTGTATACACAAAAGGTGCTTAGACGACACTGACAGATTCTTTTGTCAGTTTCCAATGAATTTTAGATTTTAGCTTGTTTACTTGACTTGTACTGGTCTAATAGAAAAATAAACAAGATAAATCCCTTGTAACAAGTAATGTGGACATCAGGATCCTAAGGGCAGTCATGCAATAACAGTTGTTAAAAGGGTTTGTGATAAATATACTTTTTATATTCTCACAGTGTTGTTGTATAGGCCAGTGCTGAAGCACTTTTACTGTGCTGATAGCTAAAAGCAATCCTTGCTATGTATGTGTATATATGATATATAAGAACATGATATACAAAATAATATCTGGGAATTGCACACTTAAAATACACAGTGGGAGTTTTCTACCTGGGGTGATTTATTCACCATGCATGAAACAATAGAATATCATGCCCCAAAGTCCAGACAATAAAACAGTAAGTCCACTTATTTCCTTACTTCATTTTATACAGACGATTAAGAAGGCTTGCAGGACCCTTCTCTCTAGAAAGAAATATTTTACAAAATCCCAGATTACATTTCCTTCTACTAGATCATCTCGACAAATGACAATTTTCTTCAAGAATTTGGTGCTCTTCATTTGCATTAACAAGTGATACAAAGCAATGTAATCTCTCAGTGTCTCTTACTGGAAATGTTGAATGAGTTTTGATTGAGAAAAAAAGAGGCTATCACTAGCTACTGCAAGATGATACAACAAAGTGATCTAACATAATGCTTTATATGTGGATGCTGTCTGTGAAAGAAAAATGCAATAAGTTTGCAAAGACAGCAGTAAAAGTTGACAGGTTTTGAAGGTAATGTTTGAACAGAAGAAAATTCAGAAGTTCAGAGAAGTTTTTATTTTACTCAGAAAGATTAGGAAGGATTCAGGCAAGAGAAAAAAAGACAGAAATCTTGAAAGGCAACACTTTAAAAAGTCAGAGAATCAATTAAACACAAAGAGGCTATTTCAAGGGAGAGAATGTTATGAATGAATCATTTGCTACTTACTATGGAAAGACAAGATAGGAGAAGAGAAAAAAAAAACAAAGAAAAACACATACAATATGGAAAACATGAGTAAACAAAGCTGTAGAGTGAAGACTGAATCAGAGTAAAAGTTAGTGGTAAGGGCTATATTCAGGTCTAGGATAAGGTGTCCTGCCTCTACTGGAGTGCATTTCGCTGCAATCCTCAAATTCTGAATCTGACCTCTGGAAAAATTACTTTCATTGGGTTTGTAAATTAAAGAACTATCACTTAGTACTGGATAGATGTCTTTTGGTTTTAGGGAATGGATGATGAGAGAGGTCTTCATTATTTTTCTTTTTTCTTCTAATTTCTTTATTATAAAATAACTCTCATCAAGGATAGTGGGGTGGTGAAATTATTAATATTTAAGATTTGAGAGGTCTGGCTAAGAAGTTTATCCTAAATAAAAAAACATTCCTTTTGACTAAAAGCTTACTGTTGGTGATTGTTTCCAACTCCCTGCTTCTGAGCTAAGATGACACTGGGTGTGCCACTCCTATAGGCTCCACCAAGTCATCTCTCCATATTGTCACATTATTTACTGTTTGATTCCTTCTTAGAATTGTAGCAGTTAGCAAGCTACTTAAGGAGTCCATCCCAGGGATGTTAACATTGAAAAATCCCAGGCTTTGTTAACATTGAAATGATTATTTTTCCTCAACTCTTTCTTTTTTTTCTGAAACAGCGTATAGTTTGGGTGTCTGCAATCACTTGAAAGAGAAGAGGGGAGCAGAAGGGGAGATGCAGTCAGAATATTCTCTCAGTATGATCATGGTTAATAAAGTTTCTGTCTGACCAGTCCTAAATTCAGTGACGAGTTGGTGTCCCTCAGGGGTCTGTAGTGGTACCAGTACTGTTTAATATCTTTATCAATGACATAGACAGTGGGATTGAGTGCATCCAAGTTTGGAGATGACACCAAGCTGAGTGATGCAGTTGACACGCCTGAGGGACAGGATGCCGTTCAGAGGGACCAGAACAAGCTCAAGAAGTGGGCCCATGTGAACCTCATGAAGTTCAACAAGGTTGAACAAGTGCACCTGCACCTGGGCCAGGGCAATCCCCAATATCAATATAAACTGGGGGATGAAGGGATTGAGAGCAGCCCTGCAGACCCTGCAGAGAAGTACTTGGGGGTACTGGTGGATGAAAAGCTGGACATGAGCTGGCAATGTGCACTCGCAGGCCAGAAGGCCAACCGTATCCTGGGCTGCATCAAAAGAAATGTAGCCAGCAGGTCAAGGGAGGTGGTTCTGCCGCTCTACTCTGCTCTCATGAGACCCTGCCTGGAGTACTGCATCCAGCTCTGGAGCCCTCAGTACAGGAAAGACATGGACTTGTTGGAGTGGGCCCAGAGGAGGGCCACAAAAATGGTCAGAGGGCTGGAACACCCCTCCTACGAGGACAGGCTGAGAGTTGGGGCTGTTCAGCCTGGAGAAGGGAAGGCTGTGGGGAGACCTTATTGCAGATTTTTAATACTTAAAGGGGGCTTGTAAGAAAGATGGGGACAAACTTTTTAGTAGGGCCTGTTGTGACAGGACAAGGGGTAACGGTTTTAAACTAAAGGAGGGTAGATTTAGGCTAGATATAAGGAAGAAATTTTTTACAGTGAGGGTGTTGAAACACTGGAACAGATTGCCCAGAGAGGTGGTAGATGCCCCATCCCTGGAAATATTCCAGGTCAGGCTGGATGGGGTTCTGAGCAACCTGATCTAGTTGAAGATGTCCCTGCTCACTGCAGGGGGGTTGGACTAGATGACCTTTAATGGTCCCTTCCAACCCAAAGCATTCTATGATTCTATGAAATTGTACTTGCGTTATTACACATGTGGAGTCCCCAGATTCTCCAACAGTAAGAATCATCTCGTTTGACTTCAATGTTTGTGTCCAAAAGATGCTATTGGAAAACCTTAAAGAGGAAATGGAGCATCGTGAGGGTCAAAACAGCTGAACATCTGTCTCAAAGCTTGCGGACAAGGAGATAACAGAATCTTGCAGGAGATTGTGCAAGATGTTATCTGCTCACAGGATCACAAGGACAGTCGCCAGGAGCCTCCCGTTTGACATAGATAACAGGATATGGGCAAAGACAATCACCAGGAGCCTCCCATTTGATATAGATAATGGGATATGGAGAGGCTCAGAGACTTGCCATCGCCCTGGGTTGCACAAGCTGCAGTTGTTGCCTTAGGCCGCATCCAATAAAAGACCACTGCCCCAGACCCTGAGAGGTGTGGGGAGAGATCCCACTTCAGACACCACCACTACAGGAGGGAAGATTGCACTTCGGGAACCCCTCACCACTGAAAACTGCGGGGGCGAACCCCACCACCACCGAAAACTCCGTGGGCGAACCCCCCATGACCCGAAGACTCCGTGGGTGGTCCCACACCATTGAAGACCCCCGGAACGCCATGGATCCATGGTGGTGACTAGCTGTGCTTTCCTATCCCAAACTCTTGCTTTATCTTCCACCTTTCTTTCCTCCCTTTCTTTCTTTCCTATCGCTCCTCCTCTTTTTTTCGAGAGTGCACACGTGATTAATAAATGGGTAGACTCACGACATCTGACCTCGTTTGTGTCTTAATCTCGCTCGCTGAAATGAGAGGTTGGTCTAGCTGCCCCTAGCCTCCCAGATTTGTCTGAGGTCAGTTAGAAAGCAAGAGGGCCTTCCTCTCATCCAAATCGGATCCTAACAAGCATTGTTCCTACCATTTGCTTAAGGCCGTTTTAGTTATTCAATCTAGACATAGATACCATAAATGAAGGGGAATAGGTATCTCAAAAGTCATAAAAATTAAAATAAATAGTTTGATGCTAAAACTAAACTAAATAGTTTGAACTTTACTTTTGTATAGGACTAAAATGGCAACATGACAGCATTGAATTGTCAGTGCGAGAAAGAGAGAATTCTACCAAATCATAATTTTTTAGGCAACCCTGAACAAATTGCGTCACAATCAGCAACTTAAAGTTTACATTAGCCCTAGTCAGCTGGCTTTTGCCACAAACAAAGGCAGTATCAGCACTCAAAGTGACACAAACCATGGTGAATAGAAGAGAGTTCAGACTGCAAGATCACGGAATAGGACAATACTGGATTTTTTTATTTAATTGATAAAAAAAGAATCTCCATAGTCATGAAGCATGATGAAATGAAGTAATAATGAAAACAATTCAGAAGAATATTCTGTACAACACTAATTCCTGTAGAGTCAAATTTCAGTGTCCTATCAATATCTATTCTTTTAAACGTCTGATCCTTTTGAGGTAGAATTAATTAAACTTCTGAGTGCAAGGTAAGCTCAGGGAAAATGGATGAATTTTTACCATAAAAACCTAAAGTAAGCTAGAGAAGTTTGTAATCCATTTGAGAAAACCCACATGCACATGTTGTAATGATTCAAAAACACAATTAATTGCTATCTTGGATGGGTAGGCAAACCATAGTCTAGATGATCTTTAAAGCTCTGAATACTTTTTTTAACCAGAAATTATTGCAAACTCCTAAATGGAACAGATTTCTACTAGAAAATGCTGGCATGAAAAAAGTTGAAAAATTACACAAACGAATGTTGAACCAAGATCAGACATGTACCAAAACTGTAGCGTATATTCAATGTAAAACATTATTATACACCACCATTGCATCAAGACACCAGAGTGGGGGAGTAGTTATGAGTGAGTGCCCTGAAATCTACTCTTCCATTAATTCTTCGCAAGTTCAAGTTTACTGGTTAGCTTTTTTAAGGGTACATAGAATCATAGAATCATAGAATCATAGAATGCTTTGGGTTGGAAGGGACCTTTAGAGGTCATCTAGTCCAACCCCCCTGCAGTTAGCAGGGACATCATCAACTAGATCAGGTTGCTCAGAGCCCCGTCCGGAAATGTTGGAAAGCAAAGTGTTGCTGGATACTCTAGAAGTTTTTTCAGTTTTGAGGGGAGAATCAGGACGCCTATGCAAGTGACTGATACTTCTGGGATATGGTATATTGTGGGCAATATGAGTGCAAACTTTGCCAGTATTTCTTGCTAATACACTGGTTTTATAACATACACTCTTATCATTTCATGCCTCCCTTTGCTGTTGGCAAAGGCTAACAGTTGTGCCATGGTTTTCTGATACACTGAAAAGGCTCACTAGTGTTTAGGTTCACTGCAGGTTGTGGATGGCTTGAAAACAATTAGGTTGACTGCAGGTTGTGGAAGGTTTGAAAACAATAGTCTGCAACACATTTTGTCTTGTAATAATATCCACAGGAATGTGAATAAGGCATTGCTTATTTTCATTTAGAGGTTTGGGGTTTTCTTGGTAGATTTTGTATTCGTATTTTCCCTGATAAGTTAGAATTCTTTCTGGACTTAATTGCCTATTTAAACATTATATTGGTCATGTATGTAGCTTTGTGTTTAAACAATGGTGAAGGGAGTTTATATCTAGTTTTCAAATATTCCTTCAAAGTCAGCAGCATAGAAAAGGATTAGAAATGCAACATAAAATTGGAACTTGGCAATAATAATTTTTGTTTGATTTTGAGAGTGGTCATACTTACATCAGTAGCAAAAATATTATAAATCTTTTTCTACATTGCTAGCATTATTCTATGATCATCTGTATTCTTATCTGATTACCTAAAATGTATAGAAAGGACATCAGTCATTAACTCTGAAAAAAATGCATTTCCAGGCACACTTTATGATTTTAGAAACAAGATAAAAGCTTTACAACTCAAAGAAAACAATCAAATGCTTTTTTGTAGCCACAAGCGTCATATTTACTTAAAGGATTGTGACTATAAAAGCAAATATCTCTTACAGGAAGGTAGGACAAAAGCTGTCAGAGAACTGGGTAGTAAATAGCGTTGAAATTGTTTTCTCTGCTTCATTTCAAAAGCTTAAGGCAAAGAATGTTTGACCTTTTACAAACGGAATGGTTTCCTGCAGGTCACAGTGCTGTATTGAGTGCTGCTGGTTATGTGCAACTTGATGCAATCATTATGAATGGTAAAACTCTTGCTGCTGGCACAGACTCCTGTATAAGGAGGATTTCTAAACCAGTGACATTTGTTTGTTTCAGTCCCAGAGAAGGTGGAATATGTCTTTCTGCTTCCTTCATTCAGTTGTATTTCCAGAGTTTTTTAACAGGGGGAGCAAATTAAATGGTGTGATTGTTCTACATGACCCAGAAAGTGTAAAGGGGTCAAGGAGAGAAATGTCAAACAGAACAAAAAAGCTGCTCTTAAACTTGTGATAACTGTAATCTATTAGTTGTCATCTTGACATATTGATGAAATATGAAAGATATTTCTATTAAACCTTATATTACAAGTTATGAATATTTTAATCAATGTCATATAAGCTGTAGGCTAAATTTTGCTCCCATTGAGAACAATGGGAATTTTTACTATTAATCTCAACAGAATAAGACTTGACTTGGCTTTACTGTCAATTTATCTCCTGTACTTCGTTAATAATTCTTGTTTGGATACTGCTTTCTTTCCACATAGCCAGTATATAGGTAAGTAATTCACTAAAGCCACACTTTTTTCATTTTCTCATGCTTCCTTAAGATTCACTTGTGCTATGACCACTATAAAAGTCAAACAACCAGGTTGCGCAATAGTTGAGAGTATTCGAGAGCACTTATATATGCATTCTACCGCTATTAGGAATTATAGACCTATGCAGTCTATAATTATCTAATTATCTAATTATCTATAATAGTCTATAATTAGAATATAATAATCAATGCTGACAGGCAACATTTCTTCCAACTTTTTGTCTGTTTTAACCATAATTTTATTACAAGTTCTCTAGAATTACTGTGGAAACTCCCAGCAGTGAGATACCTTGTGTTACCTTAGCAGCACAGGTGATATCATAATAAGCTCCACAGCAGTAAGGATAACACCGAAGTAAAAGGCACATGATAAACCCAGGAATTTTTAAACATACTGTAAAAGGTGGTTAGTTGAGTACATGAAAAATGTGCTGTTAGAAATTTATAAGAACTAAATACTGGTGAATTTCTATTTTCTGTCAGAATAGTTTAGTTATTGACCAATTATTTTAAGAAGTGTTTGTGAAACCACTATGAGAGCTTCTCCAGTCTCTTGCTGATGGTGATTTAGGATTCACAAACTATTCCCTGTATCTAAGTCCTCTAAAAGGCCCTATCTGGTAGTTTTGCTTAGAGCACTAAGTTCACCACTAAGCACAGAAATCATTATGCCCTTCACTGACAAATGCAGCAAGAAGAGAATTTCTGCTTGTGCAACCCACTGCTTAGGCAGTAAAATAGTAGTTAGAGCACTTAAACAAAAGTGGAAGAAAAAGTTGGCTGTGTACAGTGCCAAAAGTGCAATAAAAAAGGACACTGTCATGTTGGTTTGCTTGTTGTTTTGCAGAAGGTTATGAATGCAAGTTTGCCAATGGGTTTCCTTCTGCAGCAAACCAAACAGTTCCTTCTAAGAAGAAATCTCAGTATGGCTGAGAGAATGGTTTGTATTTGGGTTCATTCTCTATTTGTTGACAGCTTAGTCCTTGACAGCAAAACTCCCATAGATCCAAAAACTATTATGCAAATTGGCTCAGTGATGTCCACTGAAAGTCAGGAAATACATGTGTGAGTCTCTCAGGGCCAAAAGGTAGCCCTGACAGTCATCACCTCATAGCCATGCACATTGGTATGTAGAGACCATCAACCTCATACACATAGAATAAAAGAAGCAACATCTGTTTCTAGATGATGTTACTCCCTCTAGGAGTACAGCCTATCCCATGCCTTCACATTCTCAGAAACAGCAGTGGCATGGCTGCCCTCCCCATCAACACAGCCAAGAGATCCATGTGCAGGTCAGTGTATGGCAATCCCAGTCTCATTTAGTGCCTCCATGTCAATGGAGAACCTAAATGTGACGACTGGTCACACAAAGTCTGTGACTGCTGCTGAGGACCACTCAAGGATCTATAAAAAAGCTTTGTCTTTCACAGCCAAGAAATTTTACTGTAACTGACCCCATGGTACACACCAGCCCTTACATGACTGGTTTGTAAAAGTAATGTGTTGGAAAACTCCAGAAAGTAATGAACACCTTCTTGGCATTTTCAGATGCTGTGGTCAACACCTCCCATGTCCTGAGGATTTGAACCTTCTCCAGGATAGCTAAGTTCATCTGACTCATCTCAAAGGATAAGGAAAACACAGTAATGGGCCTCAGGTGCTGTCATGGTTTCCCAGGTTTTCCCATGCATGAGAAGAGCAACAGAAGTGACAGAAGTACTGGAAGCGGCAGTATAAATAATAGGCTGCACATTTTTTTGCAATGACGGTTAAACCGAATTTTCCAGTATGTGTTGAGTATGTTAATCTCAGTGCTAACAGGATCACATTAGGCAGACTGATATGTTACCCTTCTTCTCAAGGTCACTTATGCACTGGACACTAGGTCCAGTGTCCTTTAATGTTTACAGAGTGACTCTGAAAGAAAGGTATTTATTGACAGGTTCACATAGTAGATACTGAAGACTAATCCTCACTAAAACACTCAATAGGTGACTCAAGTAACTGAAAGTCGGATGGGGAAATGTTGGTCTCCCTTGCATCTTGCTGACCTCTGTGCTTTTTTGGCTTAGTTTTTTATACCTTCTCTTGTCAGTATTTTTCCTCTTGCATCCTGTTTTATCACCATCTCAACAATTACACTTTGTGTCCTGTTTTAGTTCTTTTACACGGTTTTAGCTCATGTGCTTATTCCTTCACACCAACTTTCTTAGCAAAATTAAGCCAAGGTCCCGCATTCAGGCTGAAGTGATTTAAACCTTAAATCAGGGACAGCTGAAACTCAGGGCTGAGGTTCAACTGATGAATGTGGTGTATGTTAGGAAGGCCCCAGACTACATAGATACAAAGCTCACTGGAGAACTATTCCACCTGTCATGCAGTACGGATGGGGCCAGTGTGATCTGGTATATGCTTATCTTCGGCAGTTTGTACCTACTTCAGTCTGCACCGTCAGGCCTGGGAATCAAGACAATATAGATGAATTTGTTTAATCAAGGTCTGCCTTACCTTAAGGAGGCTCAATGCCATTCATCTTTCCCTCACTTGCTTTGCTAGATACTGCAAAAGCATTGTATACTTAACACACTCTGTTTGTTGTTTAGAGCACTGAAGTAGCTTTAGCATTGTGAAGAATCATTCATGAAGTCTGGCACTTAACTTTTAAGTGCTGCTGTGCTTGGTGTGAGAATAGGTATTTATATATTTATGTGTGTCTCATTGGTGAACATAGATGTTCTATGCAATAATGTGTCACAAAAACTGTATCCTCAGTTTAAGTGTATTCTTATTCTTGTGCTTTAGGACCACATTAGAGACATTCAGAAGTCCAAATGATAAGCTATTACTAAATGCCACTGATTGCACATGAAAATATAATTCTGATAAAATGGAAGAACATAGTTACACCTCTTAACAGGTTGGAATAATATCTTATTAGAAATTGCAATGGTTGAAAAAGCAAAGTACTATAAAGAACTTTACACATATGAACATTTCATTTAAAAGACTAGTTAAGTAAAAAAATTAGAGAGCAAGATAAAGTCTTACCTTTCCTAGTTCATGGGATCAGAATCTCAAGGCTGGAATTTCTTTCTTATCTTTTCTTGGTTGCTTCCCTAGAGAATTAAGGCATTTGCATCCCAAGTGATCTTTTACTCCTTGCAAATTATAACCTGGTATATCATGACAGTCTTTTTTTATTTTAAATGAGTAAAGTTTAAAGATATATGTTTAATCTGAGTTATTCTACTGATTCTAGAATAGGGTTCTAGGATCTAGAGCACAAGTCTTATGAGGAGCGGCTGAGGGAACTGGGGTTGTTTAGCCTGGAGAAAAGGATGCTCAGGGGAGACCTTATTACTCTCTACAACTACCTGAAAGGAGGCTGTAGTGAGGTGGGTGTTGGTCTCTTCTCCCAAGTAACAAGTGATAGGACAAAAGGAAATGGCCTCAAGTTGTGCCAGGGGAGGTTTAGATTGGATATTAGGAAAAATTTCTTCACCAAAAGGGTTGTCAGGCACTGGAACAGGCTGCCCAGGAAATTGATTGAGTCCCCATCGCTGGAGGTTTAAAAGACATGTAGATGTGGTGCTTAGGGACATGGTTTCATGGTGGACTTGGCAGTGCTAGGTTAAAGGTTGGACTTGATGATCTTAAAGGTCTTTTCCAGCTGAAACAATTCTATGATTCTTGGAAAAATAATGCATGTGTCTTTCAGAGAATCCAACCCATGAGTTACAAGGAAGATTATTTTTGTTTTTTTCAAGTGAAGAATCTCTAGAGGATAGAACAAGCTTTTAAACAAAAATAGCAAAATAGAAAAGTGTTTATATATACTGTCTCTACAATATTTTGTGTATAGAAAAATACATACCAACCAGGTGTCTAGTGAAAAAGGTTTTCACGGAAATGAAAATGTACTCCAAAATATCATGTACTCCAGTTTCATCTTAGTTCAACACACAATATAATTCTCTGGTCTGCTGGTTTTGGCTGAGGTGGAGTTAATTTTCTTCATTATATGGGGCTATGTTTTAGATTTGTGCTGAAAACAGTGTTGATAATTCAGGGATGTTTTAGTTATTGCTGAGCAGTGCTTACACAGAGTCGAGGCCTTTCCTGCTTCTCACACCACCCCACCAGTGAGTAGGCTGCGGGTGCACAAGAAGCTGGGAGGGGACACAGCTGGGACAGCTGACCCAAATTGACCAAAGGGATATTCCGTATCATATGACATCATGCTGTCATGATCCAAACTGGGCTGCCCAGGGAGGATCGTGGTGGTTCTGTGAATCCTTTGTGCTAAATTAAGGTGAAATGACACCAAACGATCAATTAAACACTTTATTGATGGTAGAGAGGAACCTGAACGTGGCAAATGCAATGGTAGGCAACGCAAACTGGGAAAGTGTAACGGTAGGGAACGTTCGTTCAAACTGAAATACTTATAAGAGGAAAGGAAAAAGAAGAAGGCGGGGGGGAAGGAGAGAGAGAGAGAAAGAGAGAGATCACCACCCTTGGATCCCTCAATGTTGATGTTAAATGTGACAATCCTCCAGTAGTGGGCATGTGCATGGCAATCCTCTGGTGGTGAGCGTGCTGCTCTTGGGGTGCTGGGCCTCTGGCTGCACCAGCAGCGCTGGCACTGGGTGGGAGAGGCAGGTCCGGAGCCGTAGGATCGTGGAGTCCTTGAAGTTGTGTCTTTTATAGGCTAGTGCCCACCTCTAGTCTCGCCCCCTTGAGGACTTATACGGTTCTTTTTCCAGAATGTTCTTCATCTTCTGCGCAGGTGCCATTGTGGGGGGTGGTCGCGAGGGGACTTTCGGGTGGTCGTAAGTCCCTTTCTCAAATGAACTCTGTATGACCTCCGGCCATACATAGTGAGTTGCACGGCACATCAGAAAGCGGAACTGACCATCCACTGACATGCCCTCCTGGCTCTGAGCCAATTGGCTTCTCACCTGTGGCTCAGTGGTACTATGCAGACCCAAATTTGTCACTCTGGAGACTTTAACTTGTCTTTATGCAGAACCTTAACTTGTCTCACCACAACGTTTGAGACATTAACTCTTTCAGTCTCTCACACATGCTCAGCATATAAAGCTGGGGAAAGAAGAAGGAAGGGGGCATGTTCAGAGTTACGGCGTTCTGTTTTCCCAAGTAAACACTATGCATGATGGGGCCCTGCTTTCCTAGAGATGGCTGAACACCTGCCTGCCAATGGGAAGTAGGGAATTAACTCCTTGCTTTGCTTTGCTTGTGTGTGCAGCTTTTGCTTTACTTATTAAACTGTCTTTGTCTCAACCCATGAATTTTCTCGCTGTTACTCTTCTGATTCTGATTCTCTCCCCCATGCCACCAGGGAGGGAGGGAGCAAGTGGCTGTGTAGTGCTTAGTTGCCAGCTGGGGTTAAACCATGACACCTGGACCAATGTTTTAATTATAATTAGAGTCATTCATTGTTGTTTTAATTAGAAGTAACAATGTTCACCACTTTCTGCTCTGACTACCTCCTTAAGTTATGTCTGATGCATGAGCTATGACAATAAGCATTAACATGGAGCTACCTGATAGACAGTCTTCTCAGCTTTCTTCTCAAATGGGTTAGTTAGAATAGGCACTTAGGAAAAATATTGTTCACACACGTAACTGGCAAAAGCAATCTCCATGTAACTCTTAGAAACAAGATTGTTACAACTACCAAACGGAACTAATAACTGCCCAAAGAAAAGACGAACAGTCTGGTGGTGGTCGTGTTTTTGAAGTGTTGCAAGTGCATGATCATAGCTAAAATGCATGGGTAGAGTGCTAAAGAGTCTCTATACTTCTTATTTAATTTAGCTTACTGTAGAAGTAGTTTTGCAGAAAACCATAATTATAGTTACAACAGCACTATTACACCTCTGTAGTCAAAAGGCTTTCAGCATTTTCGTTAAATACTTCTGTTTTCATGGTTTTCAAACTGGGCTACAACACGCACTCTGGTCATAATTTACCACATATAATATAGGGGGAAAACCCCTTATAATTGTAATAAAAAACTTCAAGAAAACATGCAAGATTTCTTAGTTACAGAAGACAAAAAACCAGAAACATCCACAATTTTCCTGCCTTTTATATCGCTTTTGTAGTTCCTTCTCAGTAGCTGTCAAAAAAACCCTATCAGAAACATCACCAAATAAATGGAAAACTGTATAGCCTTTATCCCACAAACTGATTTAAAGAGAAAGCACCAGGGTTAATATTCAGGGTTAAATATAAGTCTGCTAATGGCAGTGAAACTTTTTGCCAATAACCTAGTAATGCAATTATTTCATTCAGATCAGACAGTTTATATGATTGCAGTTAGTATACAAATTTTATATGTTGTAATGTGCAAGAATGGTCTTATGTGCTCTAGTTGTACCTTAATACTACTTTTTTTTTACCAGCAAATACTGTAGTGAGAATTAAGACAGGAAAGAAGTCAGAAAACAGAGAGCAACTCTAGCAATCTCTAGCACACCAGCAACATGAATGATAGCATTGGCTTGGGCATATTTGCACAATTTACTTTTAATTCCTACACCCCAGGAATCACAGAATCCTTCTGGTGAGCTCTGCTTTTGTACCATCCTTGCTATGCTTACGTTTTATATACTGATGAAACTTCTTTGTTTATGCGTAACACACTCAATGGGAATGGGCTGAAGACCTGCAAAGAGAAAACAGAGGACCTTACATCTGCTTTCTCAACAGTTTGAATATTTTGCTCCTTGAGAATAGTCTTTCTGCCTCTGAAAAGCACAGACAACAGCCTGAAGCAAGGGCCGGACCCCAAGGCTTCTCTTTCTGCCATCATCATTCTGAATTGGAGGATACAGAGCCATGAGGATATGGCCCTTTTAGGGCTTCCTGTTTCTGTCCCTCTACCCTGAGTTTTGACTGGGCATAACACCAATTCAACAGTGCCCCTCATGGTCTTAGCTTCTAGGCTAGTATTTATAAATATCCTGGTTTCAGCTGGGATAGAGATAATTTACTTCCTAGTAGCTGGCATAGTGCTGTGTTTTGGATTTAGTAGGAGAATAATCATAGAATCATAGAATCATAGAATCATAGAATGCTTTGGGTTGGAAGGGACCTTTAGAGGTCATCTAGTCCAACCCCCCTGCAGTTAGCAGGGACATCATCAACTAGATCAGGTTGCTCAGAGCCCCGTCCAACCCGACCTTAAAGGTTTCCAGGGATGGGGCCTCCACTACCTCTCTGGGCAACCTGTTCCAGTGCTTAACCACCCTCATTGTAAAAAATTTTTTCCTTATATTTAGCCTAAATCTACCCTCCTTTAGTTTAAAACCATTACCCCTTGTCCTGTCACAACAGGCCTTGCTAAAAAGATTGTTGCCATCTTTCCTATAGGCCCCCTTTAAGTACTGAAAGGCCGCAATAAGGTCTCCCTATTGATATATAATGTTATAATGTTGACAACACACTGATGTTTTAGTTGTTGCTAGGTAGTACTTACCCTAGTCAAGGACTTTTCAGCTTCCCGTGCTCTGCCAGGTGCACAAGAAGCTGGGAAGGGGCACAGCCAAGACAGTTGATCCAAACTGACCAAAGAGATATTCCATACCATATGACGTCATGCTCAGTATATAAACTGGAGGGAGTTCGCTGGGGGGCAGCGATCGCTGCTCAGGGACTGGCTGGGTGTCAGTCGGTGGGCAGTGAGCTGTTGCATCACTTGTTTTTCCTGGGTTTTGTTTCTCTCTCTCCCTTGATGTTCTCCTTTTCATTTCATGGTTATGATTATGATTATTATTTTATTTCAATTATTAAACTGTTCTTATCTCAACCCACGAGTTTTCTTTCGCTCTTCTGATTCTCTCCCCCATTCCACTGGGGGGGAGGTTGAGCAAGTCACTGTGTGGTGTTTGGTTGTCGACTGGGGCTAAACCACAACAATGAACAACAGGAGATTTAGGTTTGGAAAGCAAGCGCTGAAAGTCTTAACGCTCTCAGAAGGAAGGTGTCTGACAGCTCTCCCAATTCTTAAGCAAGTATTTGTTAAACAAGTTTATTGTATAAAAAGAATCACAAATCCCTGCCCTTCAACACATTATTTAATCATTTCAAAGCAGAATGGGGTAGATGTGTACTGATGATAGGACTATGGTCTGTGAATCAGGCAGGCTAGTGTAAGATGTTTCATCCCTTCAAGAAGTAATGGAAACAACACTCTCTTCAGGAACTGCCACAACTGGTATTTCCACTGGTTGTTAACTCCTCCTGCTAGCCTGGTCTCCATGCCTCAACCAAGTTCAACAGTAGTAGGCTACTCATCCTGAAAGAATTACAGTTCAGTAGAAGAGTATAAAGATCCCACACCTGGCTGGAAATGGAACCAAAGGAAGTCAATAAATAAGTGGGGGTTATGGAGAAGGAGAAAAGGAGCCATGTATGGAAACTGTGGGACAATGTAGAGCATTTGTACCTTGAAAGTGGGCAACTAAGAACTCCCATGGACTATTTGGGCATTCAGTGTGGAAACTGGACACTTTCACAGGAAAACTGGTGAAATATCTGAATTGAATTGAAATATTTAAATCCTATTTTGGACAAATAGATTTATGTTTTTTTCTTAAAGTCATGCAACAGGTCATCTGGGATCCTGTAACACCATGAAGAGTAACTGTAAAATCAATCACAGTTAGTATGTCAGATTAAGACCAAATCTGTTTTGAGTTTGAGTTTGGTTTGGTTTGTTGGGGGGTTTTTTGCCATTTCTTCTGGGGAAGGTGATAATTTGAAAATTTAAATTAACAATGCCATTAGTTTGACTATTTGTTTAAATTAGTAGCTACTTAAAGCCAGTCTATGTAACGCACTATTTTATATACGCTAGAGATCTATTTTTGATATTGTTAAAATATTTATTTTGGATCTTTTATTTGTTTTCTTTTAATAGAATGCATCCTGATCCAAATATGCTCTTTCTATTCCTAAGAAACTTGTCTTAGGTTGTATTAGTACTGCTGTAGTCTAAGTTCTAGTTGGTAAATGCTTGCGAAGAAAATGAATGTGAATAATGCTGTGAATTATCTTCCGTACCAAGATTTAAAGAAAAGACTGCAACAGCTGGCATCGTCTGTGGCTGCGTTTGGTCTGGGCACCTCAAATCTGAAAAACAAAAGAGGAAAAATGAGCATAACTTACATAGAAAGCATAACAGAAACCTCAGCCTCTCAGTGGCTTGGCAGAGAAGTTTATCTGCTTTAACTTTAAAAAAAATCATCATTTCTGATAAATTACCCTATCAAACTTCATCACTTCTTTCTACTAACAATCTGCAGAGAGCCTGCCTTGACAAATAAAAAATAACATTAATAATTCTTTCAATATTTAAAAAATATTTTCTTGTAATATTTTAAATTCACCATTAGAGAAAATTCCAGAGACTTTAAAAATGTCACTTCTGAAGACATGCCATCAACCCTTAAAAAGCAATTTTGAAAGGCTGTAACTTACTGTGCAACATCTGCTGCCATCAAAGGCTAACAATATTGTTATGTATATTTTCTGGCACATAATAAAAATTCAAGCATCATTATAGATATATAATTCAGTTTACTTCTTTTAACTTTATAATTAAAAAAAAATCCTTCTCAGAGGAATCCAGATGTAGTTTTTTACAGATAATGAAGAATACATTTTGTTTATATCAAGGGTAAAAGAATAATTTTTCAACTTACTATGGACAAAATTCCTCCTCTTTGTAGCATTTGAAAGCACTAGCTAAACTCCCCAAAAGAGAATCAGGAAGATTAGGTAGAAACGATTGGAATAGCCTCTAAGCATTTTTCCTGAACCAGTTCTACAGTCACTCACTTTTTATTTCAGATTTTTTTCTTTGCTATGTACTTTGATTCCCATTCCCAAATGCCATTCAAAGAAAAATATTGCTGTTTGCAGTGACATATTGGCCTAGGATTTTAGTTTGCAAATTATATGTAAACATTGGGAAATTCCTTTTAGCTGTACTGGAGCTTCTTCTGAGATAAGCATTTAGATGTTGTATTTGGTATTACTCAAGAGGATGCAGGCAATCTGCATAGATTTGCTATTGCCTCTCAGAAAAATATGAAGAGACAAATTCAACTGCAAAGTCAGTAAAGACAGAACTCCTTTGGTGAACTTCTGACTTAAATTTCTTTATATTTTGGCTTTTCCTCCCTCCTTTCTGAATACTTTGAATAAAATATGAAGGGAAAATAAAGATTTCATTATTCAGTTTGATTCTGCACTGTTAGATTTCAACTTTTTTCTGTGGCTTTTCAAACCTATAGTAGGAATGGTGACCTATTGTGCTCAAGTCACCTGAGATCTGTGAGCGTTTTCAGTACGGTCAGGCAGCATTAAGTGGCAAAAAGTGTGGCTGTGTTAGCAGTAAACTGTGCAACCCTATTCCACAATGGAGTGGGTTGTGGGTGGCTGCTGCCTTCGGTGTGTGAACTGTCCAAGCTTTCTATCTCACTTTTCTCCTTAGATAGGGAGCATTGCCCTGTGTAGTTTGACTGCATAAAGATATTCATGTGCTGGTATGGTAACTCCTGCTGTACTACCATGATGCCTGATATTTGTCACATGAAGCCTCTTTCACTGCTGGCCTTTTGTCCTTCTGTTATTAAATTGCTCAAACCTCCCCTGCCCAGCATCCCCCTCCCCCACCTCACATTTACTGTA
Source organism: Balaeniceps rex (assembly GCA_013401315.1). NCBI lineage: Eukaryota > Metazoa > Chordata > Aves > Pelecaniformes > Balaenicipitidae > Balaeniceps > Balaeniceps rex. The sequence goes on along the minus strand of VYZW01029265.1, from coordinate 3,532 downwards.
TTTAAACTGCTTGTTTAAAGTGGTGAGGTGTGTGGTTGGCTGGGTTTTTTTTTCACGCCTCCAGTCAGACAACAGACTCATCTCTGATGATTTTGTTTGGTTCAGTTGAACTATTGTTTCTATGAAGCCTAAATTAGACAAGTAAACAGGTAAGGAGGAAAACTAAAATTGTGAGAAATATTTACAAAGACAACATGTAAGACCACATGCATAGGTTATGCTTTGATTAAAAGAAAAAGGGGATCTTGAGGTAACCATTTTGCATCTTGGCTTTACTACTGCTACCTTCTTTGCCTCCCTGTATGCTTTCCTAAAACACCCCGCCCTCCATTTCCCACCAGCTCTGCAAATATTGATGATTCCTCTTCACAGCACAGCCTTCTTCTTCTTCCTTCTGACCTGCTGCACTCCCTCCAAGGGCATTTCTGTTCCCTTGTGGTACTGTGTTGTTGGCTATGGATTTGGAGCATGTGATAAGAATGTGAGGTTGTAATCCTAAATTTGGGAAATGGAGTTGTGCAGGGGAGAAGATGGGATGCTGGAGGTCTACTTGGCCACTTAGAGCTTGTGATTAAGTTATGGAGAAGATAGGTATATCCATAGGGTTGCGTTTTGAGAAGTCACTACTTCTTTACCTAAGTAAATAGGAAGTGAGACTAGGGAAAATATCTCCTCTTATATAGACGTGCGGATTGCCACAGAAATCAAATCTGGTTTTGGCAATATCTCTGCTGGTGTTGTATGACTAGATTACTTTTGAGAACTTTTTCACTAGGATATTTTCTTATGCAAAAACTGTATACTGGGTTTGGAGATGTTTTATGCAGAGATCCAGCTGTTTGTAAGAAGACTTTCCCTTTAGCTCTACAGAATGGATATCCAGAGTTCATAAGTTATTTTTTGGACACATGCAGCATGTCCTGAAGGGAAAAAATATTGATCTTGTCATTGCCTAAATCGTGCAGATGCTTGGATTTACCATTCTGTTCCATTTGCGGTAACAGTGGGTTGGATCTGAGTTGTAAGGTTTGGTGTGGGAATACGGAGATATGTCTGAGTTCTGACTTCCAGGTTTGGCAGATTTGCCTATTAATAAACATCTACAGGGTATGGCAGTTTTCACCAACCTTTAAGAACAGTGTGAATATAGGATTATTTTGTTGTTGTCATTGAACTATGCTTAGCAGAAAGTTCACAGTTTCTTTGTTTTGTATCTGAAATAAGGATAGCTGAAGCCATAATTTATTCCAAGCACTTATTGGCATTAATAATTAGAGCCTTTTCTGCTCTGTAGCCAAGTGAGAAATACTTGTCTGATTGAGTTTTTGTATATCCTTTCAGTTGAATCAGAGATCCAAATACTTAAGGACATAACACAAGTTTGTGTCAAGGGTGCTTTAAGTCTGTAAACTATTGAATGGAGCATATACATCCCTACCTGGAAAATCCAGCAGCACTTAT
>VYZW01029264.1:9606-30551 GCA_013401315.1 Balaeniceps rex | reverse complement strand
AGGGTTACTTACAAGGATACACATAGTATGGTCTATATTTCTAAGTTAAAATCCAAGATCTAAACGCTCCAAGAACCTAGCAAGAAAAGCTCCTTCTCCAGGCACAATGATTCCAGTCTCTCACTTGACTTTTCACAATATTCTTCACGGCAAACAAAAATACTGACTTTTCTAACAGTGAAATATGGTCAGTAAAAAAAAGAAAAAAGGCTCTTACTATCAACTGCTTATGTTCCAGGGAAAATAGTTAAAGAAGTAGCAAATTCATTTTCTTTCTGCAAAATAATTTCTCCTCTGTCAGCTCAATACAGCCTATATAAATGGTCAACATTAATAGGCAAGGTCAGTCCATTCTGGGTTTCCATCAGAAAGATTCCTTGATATTATAGTAGATTTTGCTTTGTGAGGTGATCAGCACTGCCTTGCGCTTATGAGAAAGGANGAGGAGAAGCAGGATCCTACCAGCTAGGTTTTAAAGCTCACAGCTCTTCAATCCCTATCTGTTCACACAACAGAGAAAACCAACTTCAATGGTCCATAATCTGGTTGGGAGAGATGGCATTTGTGCAGACAGAGGGAAAGAAGAAAACAAAAGAGAAGGCAGAAAATAAGTTAACAGAACTACCACCCTTTAATTCACAGTACAGTGCACTAACAGTTCCTAGGAATTTACAAGCATGCTACAAAATAACTTTAAAAGAAAAAGGAAAAATAACATGCTTTATTTACTATGTTCAGAGAAACATCAATCAGATTTCATATAACTATCAGAGGATGATAATTACTATCTATCTTTAACACTGCCAGCCATCTGAATTGCTTCATTTCTTATCAACTTCTCCTTTCTCTATTTCTTTGTACTATTATCCTACTTATTATCTTAGGACTATCAATTAAAATTTGATGACAAGAAAAAATCTTGCTACTTCAGTTACATAGAACAGTATACAATACTGGTTACAGAACAAATCTCAAAGTGACTTTTAAATAAATAAAACCCTACATTTTAATGCTGATATTATGTCTGTTTAGTCCAGCAGTGCCCACTTAAATCAGCAGCTTATTCAAGAGGAAAGATCAGCATTACTGTATCTCATCAATCCTGTACCAGCACAGAGCATAAGCTCAAAACAAATGTGAGTCAGACAGGCATACGCAAATACTACACACACTCTGCAAGTCCATAACAAATAGTTTTCCATCATTCCTACATCTTTCTTGGAAACACTATCCCCAGAAACAGAAATATTTGTCAGACCTTAAAAGCAGTAAGTTGTAGAAGAGAAATGTCTGAAAAGCTCTTCAAGATCAGTAAGACAAAAATTAAAATGGGAACTCAGAGAAATTAGGGTCCTGTTGCTATTCTGTAATATAAAGGATATCATCCAAGCACCCGTTGCCAAATGCTGTCTGGCCCCAGAATTTTCGGAGTGTCAAAGCGCTTCAATGTGTCCTTTGCCAGTGATAGGTTTCCTTTATATCTTGCAATAAGAAGGACCAGCACCAGCGTTTTGATAGTTCTTGGTCTGTGAAGGTTGTGCGTTGGTCTGACTGACCTACCTACTCTCATACTGACTACCTACACGAGAGGACTGATCTACCAGGGAACCAGAGCTGCTTCTGCAACAGGGGGAAAATATATCTGTCAGTGCACTGACCATCACATCTTTGTCTTTCGCTCTTTTCCTTCACTTGATATCTACATCACTCATTAAAATTTAGAGATTCACAGGTAGTTTCATAGAAGTCAGTGATGGTTTTATCATCAACCAACAGGAAAAGGATCAAGCTCTCACTGGACATTCATTCAGTGCCGAGGCATATTTAGCACATTTGGCAGGACAACAGAAGTGGTCTTCATGGCTTCATCTAAAGTGATTAATAGTGACTGACACAGAAAATCTGAGAGGCTGCTATGCACTGAAATGTATTTTAATTTTGCTGAATATAGAGGGGAAGCTGCCACCTCTAAGGGGAGAGAAATAGAGTCACTTTGTTCCAGTCAAACATCTGCAGTGGCTAAAGCAGCAACATTGCCCTTTTACAAAGGCATGAGCACTGTACAACTTCCTACTGTATTATGAAAACTTTCAACTTAATTCACAGAGAAACCATTAGAAAATGCTTGCACACCTGAAGGGATGATTTGGGGCACTATGACCACTCCACTCTTTCCCCCCATGTTTTTTAAGCAAATCAGATCTCACAAGCCTGGGAATCCTTCATTAAAGAAGTAATGACTGGTACCAAATTTTCCCAATGGAAAAATAACAAAACGGTAAAGGACTGGCAGGCTTGAGGGAAAGCTAAAACTTGAGTATTACTTTACTTGTACAAGTTGATCCTCTGCCTCTTACGTCAAATTTTCTTTCTTTCTCCCACTGGCATATTCCACCCTGATGTCCTTTATCATTTAGAAACAAAAAAAGACTATTTAAAGTGCAATAAATGAAGATTTCCAAAGGATGTATCTAATGAAAATAGGCCTTTATTTTCACATGTTTCTCAGCTTCACTGAGTAGATCTTTGTTCTGGAGTTAATTGACTCTTTCTGAGCACAGCTTTGATTTTTTTGATCTGTTCGATGTTGTTTCAGCTTCTATTTGTTCAATGACCCACTGACAAATAGGTAAGGAAGGAAAACTAGAGCAAAAGCTCTGTAGTTTTTATGCTGGAGAAAAGCAGGCACATTCCCTCTTCAGCCATGCAGAGGGCAATGTGCAGAAAGCATGTTCATATCACCTCCAAGAACATAAGGGTTTCAAAGTAGAATAGCTTTCTGGAATGGGGAATGTAGAAGGGAAAAAAGGGCGTTATAGTCAGAATAATACAGGAACTGAGATTCTGGAACCTTTTGCTTAATTTGGAAAGAAAGGGCTATGTTTCAGTAAAAAAACAACTCCAGAATGAAGAAAAAATCAAGTTGGAATTTTTCAACTTTTTATTTTGGATTTCATTCATTTATTCAGAAATCCCCCCCAATAATTTTTAAATCACAAGGCTTTTTTTTTTTTTTTTTGGCAAAAGATTCAAGTGTCTCATTCTGAAAATATATATAAGAGACATTCCTACCTTTCTTCATTTTTTCCATTTAAAGTCAAATGCTAAGTAGATATATTCCATTTTTTCCTTCACTTGTTTCTATAACCTTCCTAACAACCATTTCTGTATTTGTATTCTAGAACTGATTTATTTTACATAATCTGGCTTTTGCTAATGATGAATTCAGGATGCTCAGTGAACACTACTTCATTCCATTCTTTGTAAGGGTGGGGCTTGAAAACAGGCTATGGGAACACTCCTGCAGCATCTTAAAAGTGCTACCTAAATCACAAGAGGACATGGCTCCATTTAACTGCAAGAGCTTCCTCAGGAGCTGATAATATGGGGTTCTGAGAAGAAAAATCTCCCTGAAGCTCTTGTTAGCTTGGAAAACTGCCCAGCTTGCATCAGAAACACTGCACACCTGGCAGAGCATGTCCCTGCATCTCTCTGTATACTTTGCTCCGATGACAAATTACTTAAAGCAAACAGGACTTTTTATTTTTATATTGTTCCAAGCTCCATTCAACAAAACTGAATCTAAGATTTCATTTTAAAAAGTTCTAAACTTTTCCTTTTTAGTCATTAAGTCATGAATAGCAAACGGTGTTCTCTGATTTAATGCTAAGGACTGTGTTAAGAAATTATTCATACATTTTGCCATTTTGATCCCTGTTGACCAGTACATTACCCTGTGAGAGCAGTAGAATTAATGCCACGGTAGACAACACTCAATCTGAATAAGGATGGCAAAACCTGAGTCCCTTTTGTGTTATGATACATAAGGTGTTTGGTAAGGCAGCAATGACCTACAGTCATGGACTAGAACATCATTCTGACAGGCACTGTACAAGCACTCATCATCTTCTGGAAGAAACAGATGTTTGATTGCAGAATAAAGGTGTATATAAAACGATTCTTTGAGTCATTCTATACTAAAAATACTGTGTGCCTTTCATTTCTCCATTCCATGTGACCAACTGGAAGCCCAACACTATGCAGCAAGAAAGAAGTAAACATAGGAAAGAAAAAAAGAAAATCATAATGAATGGGAAAAGATGTTTATACGCAAGTTTTAAAGAGTGGACCATGCTCTAATTTTACTAATGAGTTTTGTGTAACTGATGTACAGCTACTCTTCTGAAATGCATTACTTCCTTGTTGATGAGTTCCTACTACTGAGTTGCCTCATAGAATCTGCTGCTTAATAATGTCACATAGAAAAATTAGAAAGATGATGGAATTCATGGATGGAATTCATTATGTAGCACCCTTCTTCCACAACCTGTAATTTGATCAGATGAGGGTAATCATATTTTCAAATGAAAAGGGGACCAGCAGAAGGCAGCTGATGTAAGATATAATTTCTGTGAAACATTTGGTACACATTTGGTTGGTTGTTGTTGCATCAGTGTAATTTCTTTTGAGGTTTACCTCTGGTAGGTTTTTAAAGGCGTTGAATACAGGAGTTGTATAATCTAGGACACTGTTTTGTTTGGATATATTTTTAGCTGAAGTGGATGGTCTTTGTTAATATATTCCACTGTGCAGTAACAGCAAACTTTTATATTTTGCTAAAATACATTGTGCTTTAAAATGCTACACTTTTTAAAAAAGAACTGTAGCTCATTATCTACACATATGTCTACACAGGTCTATTCATGATAGTTTGCCAGTAATTTGTCAACAATTCCATATTAGCTTGATCTGCCTTCTTTATTAACAGACAAAAAGGTCTGCTTCACGAAGGTTCTTTTCAGGAAAGTTTCACTGTCCGGTAATACCTTCCTGGTATTCCAATTGGGTCATATATATATATATATATGAATTTCAGTTAAATAGGACAATTACAGGGGAGACTCCCAGAAAGCTCAAGAAAGCTTTCTGAAGATAATAAAAATGAAGTGCATAGACCTTTGGTGTCAGCCAGAAAATTATGTCTGTGTTCATCTACACAAGATATGGCCACAGAAAATAACTTTGTGATCAATGTTAATCCTCAAAGAGAAGATGACTGATATAAGTGAGGTGCTAAAATTATTTCACAGTACTTGCAATATTTCCTATTCTAAAGTTCCAACTACTGTCATTCAATGAAATGCCTTGGCATGGTTATTTAAGAGTTTAAATTACCCAAAAAGAACTTAGACAACTTCAAGTCTTTCAGCTGTAAGGACTATTTTTTTCATCACAAATAGTTTTATATGGAATACCAGAAAGATTCATTTCAAAGAGCCACTAGAGATAAATAGCTGGTATCTGGAATACAACTGAGAAATCTCTAATTAAACTGCACTAAATTCTCATCTCTGATACACTAAAATAACTCCAATGGAACTTTGCTGGAATTCAGTGTAATTACTGGTGCCATACACCAGTATGAGAGAAGGTAAGATCTATAAAAAGGTTTTGATAATAAAATTTATGCAAGTATTTATTTATTTTTTAAAAAAAAAAAGAGCATAACTTCTCTATGGTCTAAAAAGAACGGTCTGATATACTGGCCCATCCAGTTAAGTTATCTGTCTGTAACAACTGTCTGTCGTATTTCATTCTGTGCAGATTGGACTGTTCTCCTGCAGTGATGAGCCACTTTCCTACAGGCATTGCATCGGGTTGCCTCTAGCAGCCATACCCTGGGGCTTCTCTCATCCGCTGCAGTGAGGAGCTGCCTTTCACAATCACATTCCAGACATCAACACTCCCCAACACAAGCACTACTCTAGACTTACTAGACCTTACCTCCAGAACTGTTGCCAGGACACTGCATCCTAACATATCCTTCTGCAACTCTAAATTCACAGAAGGCTTTTTGCCTAGAGAAACGATGCTTCAAGTTGCTTTTCCTCCTCCTACAGACAGCAGATCCCAAACACAGAAGAACTTGTTTCCTACATGCGTGACTGACTCTAAATGCATTTGAATTTACCATTATCAAGTATCCACTATGTACATTATTAAGTAACCTCACCTTTGATCTGAAGATCTGACAGGGCAGAATTATGAAACTGTGGGCCAGGCTCAGTGGAAGAATTTGAAAGATACCTGTACCTTTGCATGACAACTATTCCCCCATGAACGTCTGCATGTGTAAAATGGAAAGAATATACTACCTATATTCAATTAACCCAGGGTATTTAAAAATTACTTATAATAAACATATTGCAAATATCACACTGTCCTGGTTTCAGCTGGGAGAGAGTTAATTTTCTTCCTAGTAGCTGGCATAGTGCTGTGTTTTGGATTTAGTGTAAGAAGAATGCTGATAACACACTGATGTTTTGGTTGTTGCTAAGTAGTGCTTACCCTAGTCAAGGACTTTCTTTTTCAGCTTCCCATGCTCTGCCAGGTGCACAAGAAGTTGGGAGGGGGCACAGCCAAGATAGTTGATCCAAATTGACCAAAGGGCTATTCCATACCATATGACGTCATGCTCAGTATATAAACCAAGGGGAGTTAGCCGGAGGGAGCAATCGCTGCTCGGGGACTGGCTGGGTGTCGGTCGGCGGGTGGTGAGCGGTTGCATCACTTGTTTTCTTTTCCCTGGGTTTTGTCTCTCTCGTTCTCCTTTTCATTACAATTATTATTGTTATTATTATTATTATTACAATTATTATTGTTATTATTATTTTATTTCAATTATTAAACTGTTCTTATCTCAACCTGCAGGTTTTCTTACTCTTGCCCTTCCGATTCTCTCCCCCATCCCACCGGGGAGGGGGAGGGTGAGCGAGTGGCTGCGTGGTGTTTAGCTGCCGACTGGGGCTAAACCACGACACACACTATATTCCAAATTCATCATTGGATAAGAAACATGTATCACCTGCCTTTTTTCCAGATTCTGATTTTATTGCCCTTTTGCCAAATTAAAATTAACCTTGGAGGGCTTATTAAGTAATCTGTCCCTGCCTGAAGGAACATCCCCTGTCCCAGATGGAACTGCATGTAAAGCCTCAAAACTTAGCAAAAATTTTATGTAACCCCCTGCAAGATTCTGCCATCTACTCAAGAGGAAGCTCGATGCAACTTCATTGTATCTGTTACCAACAATATACCAAAACACACCCAGACAACTTTATTCTCCGTATGCACATGTACATGGAAAGACTCACTCATTTCAGAAACTCTCTTTCAAAGACATTAGTTTATATTTTTTTAAATTAGGTGCAATTATTTCCAGGCTAGCAAAAAGAAACATTTTAAAATAAAATACTTTAACACATAATTATATACATACAGTATTTTAATTTATAGGTCAGAATTAAAACTTCCAATAATGATAAATTTATATCTGAAATTTAGGGTCTTTAACATCAACAATATAGTGAACAGACATTTCTATTATACTATCATTCCATAATGAGAACTGTAGCTGAATAGTCATTTGTAGTCTTTTACTTTGGTTCTAATATGTGTTTATGTATATGGTTGTCCTATTTCAATGAAGAATTTAATAAAACATTTATCATTACCAAAGACTTGTTCAGGAATGTTTGGATGTCTTCAGGGGCTTATTTTAAAGCACTTGTTTAAATGCTTAGTTGAATACAGATGACCTACTGAGTTTGGCCTTGGATAGGGTTCTTGTTAGTCTTCTAGATCTTTTTCTAAAAAAAACATTTTCTGTATATGTGTTTCTAGTATTAATGATGTATTTTGGTTACTCCTTGATGGAAGTATAAATCCATTATTAAGTATATTTAATAGCAGTAGTAGCTAGACGTTTTCAGGATTTAAGAGTTCAAACGGAAAAACCTGACTGTGAATGGGAATTGTTTAAAAACACTTTAGCAAATGCTTGACCACACATATAGTGATTGAGAGAGCTGCCTGAGGACTGGAGGAAAGCAGATGTCACTCCTATCTTCAAGAAGGGCAAGAAGGAGGACCCAGGGAACTACAGGCTTGTCAGCCTCACCTCGGTCCCTGGGAAGGTGACAGAGCAGCTTATCCTGGAAATCATTTCCAGGCACATTAAGGACAAGAAAATCATCAGGAGTAGTCAGCATGGCTTCACCAGGGGGAAGTCATGCTTGACCAACTTGATAAAATCCTATGATGAAATGACTGGCCTGGTAGATGAGAGGAGAGAGGTTGGTAATTGTCTACTGGACTTCGGCAAGGCCTTTGACACTGTCTCCCATAAGATTCCCATAGAAAAGCTGATGAAGTACAGGCTGCATGAACAGACAGTGAAGTGGATTAAAAACTATCTGAATGGCTGGGACCAGAGAGGTTCATAAAGCCTAGCTGGAGCAGTGTACCCTTGGTGTCAGTACTGGGTCCAGTCCTGTTCAACATTGTCATTAATGATCTGGATCATTAATCCAGTTTGCTGAGGACATGAAACTGTGAGCAGTGGCTGATATGCCAGAGGGCCGTGCTCTCATCCAGAGGGACCTCAATAGACTGGAGAAATGGGCTGACAGGAACCTGTCAGGCCACGGGCACACACTGAAACACAGGAGGTTCCTTCTGAACATCAGGTAAAACTCCTTCACTGTGAGGCTGATTGAGCACTGGCATAGGTTGCCCAGGGAGGTTGTGGAGTTTCTCCTTGGAGAGGAGATAGAACCAGGGAGGTTGTTGAATATCTGGAGCCCTCTGGACATGGTCCTGAGCAGCCTGCTCTAGGTGACCCTGCTCGAGCAAGGCAAGATGACCTCCAGCAGTCCCTTACAACCTCAACCATTCTGTGATTCTGTAAATCAGAATCTAACAAATATAGAAAAATTACAAGCAAAAGGATACAAGGCTTAATTTATCTATGCACAGAAAATATAAGGAAAATAAACAAGAAAAAGAAAACAAAAAAGGTGTTTGTTTTTTTTTTAAAAAAAAAGAGGTGAGAGAGGAGATGAGGAACAAAAGAATCCATACCAAAAGACTGCTACATACAAGTGGTGAAATTGCCAATCATGTAGAAAAGACAAAAACATACAGTGTTAAGAAAACAAATAGGACTGCACAGTCAGATCCCAGAGTGGCAACAAAACAATTTACATTCTAATAAAAACTGAGGAAGATGTTAAACAGAAGCTAACAAGGCTAGACAGTTTTAAACCAGCAGGGCAACTCGTATCTGAGAAGGTCTCTGAGCATTGTTATTGCTGATTTTCAGTAACCCTTGGAACACCAAGGAAATGCCAAAAGACTGAAAGAAAGTACAGTGTGCAGATACTGAAGAAGATGACCTGCGTAATTACAAGCCACTCCAACTAACATTGCTGCTAGACAAAATAATAGAACCTGATCAATAAAAATTTAAAGGAGGTAAACGTAATTAGTGCAAATCAACATGGGTTTATAAAAAATAATCTTGTCAAAGTATCCTGATGTTTTGAAGGTGGGTTTTTTTTGCTGAGATGACAAATTTGGATCACATCACATTTGCATATATATGCATTTATATCTGTTTCTGCGTACACTGTAATAGTATGCATGTCGAATTCTGAAGGCATTTGACTGGCAGTGTACATTATTTTAACAAAGACACAGAATTATGATAAACGTGACATACTAAATATCTCAAAATGTAACCGTAACAAAGGAAATGAGTGGTTTCTACTGAGAACTACTGGATGTCTGATTTTCAACCCTTGGTTATTTAACATCTTTATTATCTGAACTGCAGAAAAATGCATACTCTTTGAAGCTGAAGATGACTTGAAATTGAAGTTTACCCATGTCACAAGCTTGGGACATCTAGGTCAGCTGCTGAAAGTAAACATTAGACATTTTAATGTGGCCATGTGTAAAGTCATAAATGTAGGATAAAGAACAGAGTTCCAGACTGAGACATTCAATGCTGGGAGGAAACATGTCAAAAGCTTGACAGGCACGTTAGTCAGAACAGGAAGACAAAAGAAACTGTACCTCTCTGATAAATGAGACAGGACATCTGGTGACATGGAGAAGACTGAGGTACTCAACAACTTTTTTCCCTCAAGTTTTCACTGGCAATTGCATTTCCCACATCTCTCAAGCCGCTGAATCTCAAGGTAGGGACTAGGGGAATGAAGTCCCACCCATTGTACGAGAAGATCAGGTTCAAGACCATCTGAGGAACCTGAACATACACAAGTCCATGGGACCTGATGAGATGCATCCCAGAGTCCTGAGGGAACTGGCAAATGTAGTTGCTAAGCTGCTCTCCATCACATCTGAAAAGTCTTGGGCAGTCAAGCAAAGTCCCCTGTGACTGGAAAAGGGCAAATATTGCAACCGTTTTTAAAAAGTGTGAAAATGAATACCCTGAGAACTACCAACCAGTCAGCCTCACCTCTGTGCCTGGGAAGATCATGGAACAGATTCTCTTAGCAGCTATGTCAAAGCATATGGATGACAGGGAGGTGACTAGAGAAAGCCAACCTGGCTTCACCAAGGGCAAATCATGCCTGACCAATCTGGTGGTCTTCTATGATAGAGTGACTGCATGGGTGGATAAGGGAAGAGCGACTGATGTCATCTACCCGGACTTCTGTAAGGCCTTTGATACAGTCCCCCACAACATTCTTACCTTTCAACAGGACAGAGATGGATTTGGGATGGACTATTAGATGGATAAGGAATTGGCTGGATGGCCACATCCAAAAAGTTACAGTCAATGGCTCAATGTCCAAATGGAAACCAGTAACAAGTGGTGTCCCTCAGGGGTCTGTACTGGGACAGGTTCTGTTAAATATCTTTATTAATGACATAGACAGTGGGGTTAAGTGCACCCTTAGGAAGTTTGTGGATGACACCAAGCTGAATGGTGCAGTTGATATGCCTAAGGGAAGGGACACCATCCAGAGAGACCTGGACAGGCTTGAGGAGTGGTCCCATGTGAACCTCATTAAGTTCAACAAAGCCAAGTGTAAGGTACACCTGGGTCAGGTCAATCCCCAGTAGCAATACAGACTGGGTGATGAATGGATTGAGAGCAGCCCTGCAGAGGACTTGGGGATATTGGCAGATGAAAAATTACATATGAGCTGGCAATGTGCACTTTGTATCCTGGGCTGCATAACAAGAAGCGTGGCCAGCAGGTCGAGGGCAGTGATTCTCCCCCTTTACGCCACTCTCCTGAGACCCCACCTGGAGCACTGCACACCCACCTGGGGCTCCCAGCACAAGAAAGACGTGGACCTCTTAGAGCGGGTCCAGAGGAGGGCCATGAAAATGGTCAGAGGGCTTCTACCTTTCATAAAGAAAGGCAGAGAATGTTGGCGTTGTTTATCATGGAGAAGAGAAGGCTCCGGGGTTATTGCGGCCTTTCCATACTTAAAGGGAGCTTACAAGAAAGATGGAGGAAGACTTTTTACCAGGGCATGTGGTGATAGGAAGGGGGTAACGGTTTTAAACTAAAAGAGGGTAGATTTAGATTTAGACAGAAGGAAGAAATTCTGGAACAAGTTGCCCAGAGAAGCTGTGGATGCCCCATCCCTGGAAGTGTTCAAGGTCAGGTTGGTCGGGGCTTTGAGCAACCCAATCTAGTGGAAGATGTCCCTGCCCGCGTCAGGAGGGTTTGGACAGGATGATCTTTAAAAGGTCCCTTCCAATGCAAACCATTCTGTGGTTCGTTGATTCTATGATTCTATGATGTGTAAAGCAGATGAAGGTAGTAACACAACCTACCATATCACCACAGCTGGGTTCAGTGATTCTTTTTGGCCTTATAAGCTATGAATATGTAGGTTTGGGACCATGATTATCTCACAGCATTCCTTTGACACAATTTTTCCCATATGTATAATATATATGCACTGTATTGACCTAAAGTTTGAAAGTGCATTTTATGCATAATTATAAACAGAGTTAATAAAAGCATTGCTTATAATAATATTCTAGTAATTGTTTTTAGAAAAAATGAATCCTGACTTCATTCATAATATCTGATTATCTGATTTAACATGCCAGGATTATGGCACAGCAATTAAGTGATGAAGGAATTTCAATTGAGTTATTACCTGTGTACCTAGCTTTCACATACGGATGAATTAATCAGGAATCAATGAAGACAATCTCCCTTAGTTTCAGGCTCAGCAAATTACTCGATATGGTGATGAATCAATGAAAATCCAAGAGAAGTCAGTAGAGTCAGTTTATTGCTGGAGGAAAGGCTGGGGAGTGGGCAGAGAGCAGGGAGTAAGATGATTAATAAAATGAGAAAGGAGGTATGTGAGAAATGGCAAATAAATTAAGAGCAGAAGCAAATGGATGTGTGGTCTGGCAGTGTGTGTTTTTGGAAGAAGGTTGGAACTGTAATGGATACCATCTCTTATCTATAGGGAATTCTGCTATCATTTCTATCAGCTTGGCCGTACCAGGGAAGAAGCAGGTAGGACATTCATCATATAACTGACAGTATGCCCAGTAGCATAATTTTTTTGGATGTAGAACTGAAGGAAAGCACATTAGAGTGTACAGCTTGCTGAAGCTTGGGAGCATGTAGCCAGCAGAGCCTGCCCTGTGTAGGATATGCTTCTGACTCCATTTCTGACAGAAACTCACTCTTCTCCTGATGCAATGCTAATGCTGTGGACAGGGCTACTCGCTCTGACTCCATTCCTCAGCAGAAAGAAAACATGTTACTGTCATTGTATGGGAGACAACCTCTCTTCAGCCTCGCCCCCTTTTTTTTCATGGTCCAGAACAATGGTGGGAGGCCATTAGTTTTCATTTTTAATTATGTTTTTAAATTAATTTATTTTCCTTATTTTTCATTTTTCCTCATCTTTTTAAAGATATTTGAATTTTTATCTGTATTCAGGGAAAAGAAAAGAACGCGTACAAGCCCTTTCTATGTCTCCTTGACAATCTGGGCAGACTCTAGAGATCTTAGTAAGGCATCTGCATTTGAAAACTGGGTCAACAGGGTGTAAATTAAAGATTTTTGTTTTCTTGTTTATTGGTTTGGTTTTAATAGGTAGGCCTTTTCCCCAAGCATGGTCTTGCTACTATTCCCATAAATGTAACTGGGAGTAAAATCATATTCCAATTTAACTGTATTTCAAACTGTTTCAAGAACTTTACACCAGTGACATTTAAACCCAGTAAGACAGACATGAAAACCTAAAATACATTGCAATTCCCTTGCCTGCTGTGTTGCATCCCATTGCATTAGGCCCATATACTTTTAAGCTTCCATTCATTATGGCAGTAATTCTTCCTTTTCTTCTGTGGCAATCCTTCCACCACAGACTTTCTGCTACCCCTTATGGAAATGGACCCTTGCAGTCTCCTCAGCTCATCTGCTGATCTTCTGTATTCCCTCCCTCTAAGTTCCAGGTTTTCATTGGCTTCACAATAAACATTGGTTTAAGCATACAAGATGATTGAGCAGTCAATCAATCAGAGACATAGCCAAGGCTTTACCACCATTTAGTTGATAAAAAAATGGACAGGGGCACACCTCTAGATTTGATGCAAAAAATGCTTATAGACAGATAATTCCCACATTGTAGAAACAAAGCAAGTAGAGGGCAATGTAGTATATGCATGGCCGATTTCCCTGAGCAAAGGTTACAAAATATTAAATGATATAGCAGTTTTAAAAAATCAATCAGAATGTTTATGTTCTATTTAGATAGATATCTAAACAGGTCATTACATTTCTACAAGAAAATGTTATTTTCCCTTTAAATTGGGACTTCAAATATTCTAAAGAAACAAATAATAAATGTTCGTTCTAAAATATCACATTCGTTTGAGGGATGGAAAATCCTTTGCCTAGAAAAGTTCAAATGCTCCCTGGCTACGAGAAAGTATTTTTAGCTGCTTATTTTATTTACGCATTTAAAGTTGTAACCCAACCTGAGCTTTTACTGATACAAATGCAAAACTGGCAACAAAGTTCCTAGCTACGTTGAGTGGATCTTAGTCATTGATTTATTTAAAACATATTTTTGGAGTGTGTATACAGCTGAAAATAAAATATTTGATAAATATTTTAAATGTTGATAAATATTAACATCATATTATGAACTGTAAGTGTAAATAAATCTTTCAGTCCCTCAGTGGGCTTAGCATGACCATTTAAGTTAAATGTCTGAAAGAACAACCTGTACAAGAGATTGTAAAGCCAAAAAATATTTAGACTTTTTTGGGCAGAGGGAAGAGGTAAATGTGAATGTCAGTATCCTTTTCTGCTCTGAATTATCAGTTGTTCAAGCTTAAGGAACAAATAGGAAATACTACAGCAGTGCATGAATACTGAGACAATTTCTCAGGCAGGAAAGGTCTCAACTTTGTAAAGTTGCTGGTAAAATTGCAGAGCTATCAAAACCTATATGTGCCCAAATTCTTTGTAAATGTTACAACATCAGTCTTGGGAATGCTTTTATTTTATCTATGGTTTCTTCAAAGCTGGAACTGCAAATGGCTCAAAAGAATTGATTACTGATTACCGCAATTTCCTACATGACCAAATTTAGAGATTTAACATGTTCTGCAATTAGCTGGTGGTCTCAGATTATCTACCTATGCAATGCCAATAAAGTAGCTGAATAAATGAAGTGTAATACAGAGAAAATCAATGTTAGTTCAAAGGCTGAAGTCTGAAGAACCTTTTAATAATTTCTAGTATCTCATACCAATGGACTGAATCATGAACTTCTCACTGACAAAAAACATAACCACACAGTTCTTAAAATCAGTGGCACAACTTTGATTTCCTTCAGCGGGAGAAGACTCAAGCTAGCAGACCGCACTCTTTGTCCCACAGATCTTCCTGATCTTTCAAAGAAGGATCCCATGTTCACGTGGATTTTGGAAATCATGCCCTGATCAAATTACCTCTTTCTAAACACTGCTATAATTTTAAACTTATTCTTTAAAATTTTGAAGACTAACAAAATGAAAAAGTCACTCAGAGTTTCATCTGATGAAGACGACTGATGCTGCTTCTCTAACATTTTCCATGTGAAGTGACTGAAACACATTTGCAAGTCCATGTACTTTTGTAAGACCAAGCATGACTGGTATTCAGGAAATACAGACATGGGCGTTGGCACACCTCAAGATTTAACTAGTTATCTTGTGTTTGACCTATGAGTCAAATTGCTCAGACGTAGATCAGCTTCTGCATATGTAGGAAAAGAAAATGTAGAACCCCCCCCCAGTTTGTGCATAGTTTGTTATTGCCCCAAGCATTAAGAGTATTACAAAGTCTTAAATATTGTTATACTTACTAAACATTAAACATGAGGTCTGACGCTTTGTAAGATTTAGAGATCCAAGTTGCAATTCCTAAAGAACTCCTATAGGAAAACCTACTGCCTGTCACAGATCCATAGTGATGTGAGTTATCCAAGTAGATCTACAGTTTCTCATGTCTGATTAATATATTATAACTAAAGAATTTCCTGTCACAACTACATCAACTGAAATGATCTTTCAAATGCGATAAAAGTACCTGAGTAAAAAAAATGAGAGATAATCAGAAAACATTTCTTGTCTGCTTGCAAAAGAAACAGCCAATGTTCACAGAGACAAGTTTTCAATTCATAGTCTTCAACTTCACTTTCAAACTTTCTTGCGGACTGGACCACTTACTGAAGCACTTTTTGTGTCTTATTCCATATTATTGCACCAGAGTTTAAAAAAATAAATGAACTAAAAACACAAGCAAAGCAAAAAGAACCCAAGCACAAACTGGTTTTTAAAACATTAATTCAATGACATTTGCAATTGATTCAATGCCTACTGACCACATAAAATTTTGAATCAGACTTTCTGTATATAGATGAATGTCTGCAGTCAGGCTCTGTGCAATGCTGCATACACAGAAGTTAAGGACTCTGAAACTTCGGCTTTTCAGCACTGACGCAGGCTCTAGCTGCTGTCACCAATTTGGAAATGACAGCAGACTATTTATTACTATTTCATTCACATGCAAGGTAACATATTGTTCTAGGAAAAGCATATTAATTTAAAAAGTCACCCTGAATAACTCAGTTCAATGTTGTTAAATAATAACCAATTAACAAACTGTTGTTCGCCTGCTGAATGTTAATTTTATTGTATAGTGATGTATAGCACCTTAAATAACAGTACTATTATATAATGGTGGATGTAAACTTTGGTCTAATTTATAGCTGAAGTGTTCTAAAAGAAAAAAAAAAAAGAAAGAATACGTTTTATGTTATGAAATCCTACGGTCTTAAAGGAAACTTAGGCCCTCAGTTTAGAAGTTTAGTATATTTGTAAGTGCTTTGACACCCAGGGGTAAGAAAAATGATTAAACATTAAACCTACATGAAAATGTTTTGGTATACTTGAAACTGAATTCTGTGGGATCTCTGAGTTTACATCCAGACAACAGGACCTAAACTCAGAAATATTAATCAAATGTAACAGAAACACAACTGGAATTCACCAGATTTCACAAAATACCATTATGTCTGAAAAATTATCTGGAAGAGAACTATTCCCAAATGTGAGTCTAATAGAATATATGACATCCCCACATATCCAACATTCAAGCACCATGAACTGGAAGGATAGATTCTCTGATGCTATATGGTCCAGAACTCCTGAAAAGAAGTTTCTTGTACAATGCCTTGCTCTTTCAAAAGGGACATTACACTTTTTAATACTTTTCTCGCTTACCCAAGCTATTAAGGAAAGTCTGGGTGCCATGCAGTCACAGCTAAAAGATGCACATTTTTGCTTATACACAAATCTTAATGATTTACCATACCTGTCCCTCATTTGTTTTCTGTGTCAATTATTGTAAAATGGGGTTAAACTTCAACATCAGCAGTGGTATGGGACCTACCGCAAAAGCATGAAAAGTATCAGAAACAGAAGTTTTAATGGTTCTGTACTGATCAGGTTTGCACTGCACATAAACGGACACAATCAAAAAAAAAACCTAGCTGTGAAAGACAATTACTTTTTAAGTGAGTTGCTTTCATAGAAAAGCAGATGATCCTATGATGAATCCCTTTAACATTCTCATTAAGAAGACAAGGTCGCTGCTTTGTGTGGTTTTTTATAAGAACACAAGTGAAAGTCTACCCATAGTCATATTCTTATCGTTCCATCTTTAAGCCATATAAAAGACTATAAAGCACTAAATTTGGATTTTCTGTGCTACTTTTTATCTTGTGATGACCTCTCCTGGTTGAGCTGTTCATTAGCCTTGATTCCAGAAGTTAAAAGTGTTTTGATCCCTCTATGCTTATTTCAAAAAAATTGCAGGAATATGAAGAATTTATTGCCAAGGTATGAAAAAAGTGAACTATGAACAAAATTTACCGTAAGATCTGACTATTAGTGTGTGTGATACTGTATCACAGGGTATGTTTATTGTACTACAAGATGGGCTTTCAACACCCACTTCATCTTGAGATAAAACTGAATGAGATTCAAAGCTTTCAACACGATCACTTCTGAATCAGTATTACTGAGACATCATTTTAATGACAGAGATAGATTTACTGACTTTGCAAAGTAAACAAACATCTGAGATGCAATATATTCACATAAGTGATGTCCAATTCTATTCTTTCCGAAAACTGATCTTTTTCTATGTCAGCAGAAGCAGACTGTAAGAAAATATTGAATAGCAAGCTCGTATATAGGGATTTGTATTTCACTGTACAACATGGATCTTGCATACTTCCTAAAAAATACTGTAAAGAATAAATTTGCTGTTGTTAATTACTTCAAAGTCAAAATATAAAGTAGCAATGGAGGAGAAAATAAAAACGTGGTTGGAAATCAGTTTCACATCAAAGTTGCATTTCACACAATTTTTAATTCTTTCAGAAGTATTCCCAATATGATGTTCAAACTCAACTGATGAGAAGAAAAAAAAGAGATAAAAAACTACGTGCATTCTCTGGTCAGAGGAGAACAAAATTCCCCACTTCCATTCACAATCAGTTGTATACAAAGTGATAAACAATCCCAGAAAATACAGCACAGTGACCAGTTTGTATACCAAAGCGTGCAACAGAATAGTTAACTAACAGAACAGTTAAGTGGTGCACCAAAACACTGTGACACAGCACTCGAGTTCCTACTGTGGCACCACTTCCCAAGCACCCGTACGTCTTTACAAGAATTTTAAGCATGTACTGCAATATGAACACTCCTTTTGTAATTTTAAGGCTGACGTGTACTTCTAGCTGTATTTCTGTTTCCAGTAAACAAATCTAGCTCCATTTCACTTTCAGAAGTGAGTCAGAAATGAAATGCTATACACTACATAAGGAGTGTAGTGTATAAGCTCTTAGAAGGTGAATTAATATAAAGAAATCTTTGAATATCTGAAAAAAAATTGTCAAGATGGGAATGTGTACGAGTAAATTGTAATTAAGATTATATATATCCTTTATTCATGGAATTTCTGGTTATAGTGATGTTACTACAGCCATTAACTTCTCAACTAACTTCTTTCAAAAGTTAAAGATTTGTTTGTTGGGTAATCAGATAACCCACTGTAGGTCATTTTCAAGTTAAACTACAGCCATTAGTTACTGAATGACAAAAGAAGTGCTCAGAAATCCTATTACAGAAAAGCATTATAGGGAACTTTGTTTTCCAGTAACAGATTTCTGACAACCTAAATCATAAATCTTTTTTTCCCCTGTATATTCCTGTTATGCAGAGCCTGAGAGATGACCATGAAGAAATAATAATCAGAAGAAAAATTAGATAGCTGGTCAAAACTAAGCAGTAGTTATCAGGATCAATATTTCTCCTAAATCAAAGGTAGAAAAATAACTGAACATCCTATAGCCTCTGAGACCTAGGTACAATGCAGACACTGCTGTACATTTTCTGTTGACACACAAATAAATGTCTAAGTGTAAGCAAATCCTGGAACAATAACATTGCTTTATTTTTCAATAGGTATCAGAAGATAACAGACAGAAACCCACTGAGAAAGCATAGCAGTGCTCCAGTTCCTTAACCATTGCATTGTTCATTCCTGCCCCCAAGGAAACAAATAAATAAATATAATGATCCCATAGATCTCTATGCAGTATATACATTACATTCTAAGACAATTCCCTGCTTGGTCAGTAGAATCAGCCCCCATTCACATACACACAATCCCAACACATCTATCTGTAACATCTCAGGACATTTCTTTCCTCTATAAACAGCAGAGGAAGTCAACAGTAGTGTCTATTTTTGACGATTCTATAAAAATGCACTCCTTCACTTCAGCACACATTTCAAAAATACTTTGCAAATGGCAAATGCTTTACATGGTCTGAAGAGACACAACTAAATATTTAAATACACTGACATCTACCTGCAAATGTTTTGATGGGAACTACAGCTCAGTGCAATGTTAAAGATTTATCTAACACCCATTGAAATCAATGAGTACACTGTCATTTTTACACTGATAGCAGAATTGGGTCCTGTATAGGTGCTCTGCACTCCTCCAGTCTGAAGTTCAGCATTTCAGCAGATGCTTGATCATTTCTCTACTATTTCTGCCTCCCTAGGGGGGCAATTGCTGGTCTCCTCTAAAATACCTTTGCTCATTTTATTATGGGAAGCAAAACTTCACTCTCAAGAAAAGCTGTCCTGACTCAGTTCCCTCTCATCAACTCACCATCATTCTTTCCTCTTCAAATGAGACAAAATTTTCTCTTGCTGCTCCTTGATAAAACACTAGTTATGGAAACTGCTCACATCTCCTCTTTTTCCCTCACACAACTGTGAAAGTGAAGTACTTCCAAATGCAAATTGCATACCTTCTGAGGAAGGTGGGAAAAAACAAAACAAAGCAAACCAACCAACCAAACAAAAACCACCCCCAAACTTTGAACAGCTTCTATCTGATTCCTTTCCGCCTCTGACTCCATTGCAGATATCACAGAGCAGGTCTTTCAACTTTCCACACCAGCTACCACTGAAACCATCTACACTAAGGAAGATCTGATAGGGAGCATTGCGAACAGTATCAAACCTCAGTGCACACATACACATACAAATACACAGAAAATCAAACACAAGATTCACCAGCAGAGAAAAAATGATCAACCTCCCAGAGTTGTGGGAATTCCCCTCTGGCTTATTGCAGAGCTGAAATTGTGCATGCTTCTTAGAAAAGGGTACTTACGAGATGCAGGCAGAGCAGTCCTGGCTCTGCAGCTAATGCTGCTGAAAATCCAGAGGAAGAGAGCTGCCCTGCAGCCAGCTCGGGTAACCACAACCATCCTTCACTTCCTGGCTCCCTGTACTCCAAATGCCAGCCGCAGAAGACCTGCTTTTCTCCACTTTGGTCCCTTCTCTCTCTCTCCTTCTCTTTCTCGGAGGAGGTGGTGAGGAGGTAAAGGGGGCAGGGCTTTACCTTGGGGTAGAAGCCAACCCCCCTCTTCGTCTGCTGTCTCTGGGTTTGCAGCAGCAGGATAAGTCCCAGTACTTTTCTTTCCCTTATTTCTCTGTGTTTGTGTGTGTGTGTCTGTGCCTCCTTCTCAGAGGAAGGGGGGAAAAAAAAAGGCCACGAAGTATCAAATAACAGGGATTGTAGAAGAGAAAAAGAAAAAATTAAAAAAGCAATCCCCAAAAAGACGTGGGGGGAGGGAGGGAAAGGGAGATGGAGATGAAGGAATGGGAGAAAGGCGGAAAAAGCTGTTGGTGCTGCTAATGCTGCTGTTGATGCTACCACTGCAGCTGAGCCCTTCTTCCTGCACAGAGCACCGCTGCTGAGAGAAGCCTGCAATAACCTCCCAGCTCAGATATATATACACAGTGTACACGCACACACAGCCGGAGAGCCAAACACACACTCACACGGGAGCAGGAAGAGGGGAGAGGGAGAGAGAGGGAGGGAGAGACACTCCCGCAGCAGAGAAGCAGGCTCAGAGCCTCTCTCCTCATGTATTCATCATCTTCCAGCAGGAGGAAACGCTGCCACCAGCAGCAGCAACCTCCCCCCTCCCAAAAAA